>JAKZJZ010001930.1:0-22678 GCA_022702705.1 Papilionanthe hookeriana x Papilionanthe teres
ATAAAGATTAGCCCGATTCCTGCCTTTACCGGCACTATCACTTGTGATTCTTCGTCTTGTGTGTGCTGAAGATGCTCCGTCAAAATATAATTCCCAACGTCGATCGTCAAGGTCTTCTAGGTTCATTATTTGTTCATCTGGCAAATCGTCATTGAGAGGAGATTCGGCCGGCAAAGGATGTGCTGCGAGGAAGTCTGCTAAGACTTGTCCCTTTACGGCACGCAGAGGCACGAAAGTTATATCGAATTGCAATAATATCATTGACCATCCGGCAAGTCCGCCGGAAAGTGTTGGACGAGTCATCAAGTATTGCAATGGATTAAACTTCGAAATCAAGTTGATCTTATGAGAAAGCATGTAGTGCCCGAGCTTGAGCGGCGAAGATCGTGGCCAAACAATGCTTTTCAATTGCGGGATACCTTACTTCCGTCGGAAGTAAACGACGCGCTTAAGTAGTAAAGAGCATTTTCTTTACCCTCATCATCGACTCGGCTAACAGGCTCCGAGAGAGTCATCTAAAGCCGCGGTGTAAAGTATCGCCGGTCTACCCGAGACCGGGTCGCTAAGACAGGAGGTGTCATTAAATATTGTTTAATGTCTTCGAAGGCCTTCTCGGCATTTCTCTTCCCAAATAAATTTGGCGTCCTTTTAATCTAGTGCCGAGAAAGGCCGACACCTACTCGACAGGTTTGAGATAAAGCGTCGAAGATATGCCAACTTCCTCGAAAAGATCGTAGTTGTTTTAAGGTTTTCGGAGGCGGCATTTCTAAGATGGCTTTAATCTTCTCCGGGTCGATTTCAATTCCACGATGTCGGACAACGAATCCTAAGAATTTCCCGGAGGTGACGCCGAAGGCGCATTTTAAGGGATTCATCTTAAGGTTAAATTGTCTTAATCGTTCGAAAACAATTCTCAAATCATACAGTGTGGTTTTCCTTTACTTTGCTTTCGATGACGACATCGTCCACGTAGCACTCGACTTGATTGTGGATGAGATCATCAAAAATTCTTGTCATTGCTCTTTGGTAAGTTGCTCCCGCATTCTTCGAGTCCGAATGGCATCACCGTGTAAGCAAAATACTCCGATCGGCGTTCGAATGCCGTAAGCTTTTCATCTTCTCGGAGCCATTTTTATCTCGGTTGTATCCCGAAGATCCATCCATGAATGAGAATATTTCATGTGTCGAAGCAATATCGATCATCGGCTCTGGAATCGGTAGAGGGAATTCATCTTTTGGACATGCCTCGTTTAAATCTCCGAAGTCCACACAAATTCCGATCCGACCATTCTTCTTCTCGATCGGCACCACATCGAGCTAACTGATGTCGGGTATTGTTCTTCACTGGACAAATTTAGCGTCTATTAGCTTTTTAACTTCGGCTATGACTTGTTGTTCGATTTCTAGACGCATTCTTCCGGGACCTTGTCCGATCGGAACGTAGTAGGATCCACTCCTAGCTTATGGACCGCAACCTTCGGGGCTAATCCCGGCATTTCATCGTAGCTCCAAGCAAAATAGTCTTTTAAATTCCATTAATAACTTGATTATTTCTTCGAGTCTTCTTTATCGAGTAAGGAGCTAATAAAGGTAGGTCTAGGCTCTTGTTAGTACCTAAGTTAACTTCCGTTAACTCATCTATCATGGATTTAATTTCTTCTTCGAATTCTGTGGAGCGTCTCCAATTTGTAAATCTTCGAGTTCGTCCGTAGTTTCCATGCAGCTTTCATTGGACTTGCAAGTGACAACCAAGCAAAATTCGCATCGTCAACCGACCCTACCGTGCCGAATCCGAGTCCATACTTTGAATCGGGTGGACGACCGGAGTTATTCCATAACTTTTCAAAATGTTGTGATCGGGCCTTTTGTCCATTGTCGAGGTAAGAAACCACGTTGAATTAAATTTTGAACACAGGGAGAGTACCACTCAAAAGGTAATTCCATTAATTCCGATGAAGTGACATCTTCGAATTGTACATTATTTTCGCCTTTGGAGGAAGAAGCACCACGGTAGAATTCGATCGGCCTCGCACCGTCATTACGTACCTCTTCGACCACCATACCCTCGATCTTGCTAGACTGGATCGGAGTTAGGGTCATAGTATGTACATAGTGGTTAATCTTCTCGTACATTGATTTGTATTCTTCGTTCTTTTCATCTTCGAGGGAGATCTTTGTATTGCGGCTTCTTTCGACTTATTGTCGCCGCTTCTTGCTTCGATTTCTTTTTCTTCTTCGAACTATCATCCCAATCAACATTGATGGTTGGTTTCCTCCGTCCAATTGTCCTAGCGTCTCTACCACGACCTCGTCCCCGGCCTCGACCTCGGATGCGAGTTGTGGAGAAACCTTCACCATCTCGCCGAAGGGAGTGGTGAGTGATCGTTGGACTAGAACTTCGTGTTCTTCGTTGTCTCGAACTTTCTTTGCTTCATTTGTTATGGTATCTCTCGGAGAAGATTGTTTTCTTCGGCGGTGCATAATAAGCCGCATCTTCATGGATTCCAATTTCATGTACGGAGAATGGTTGCAAGTCACCTTTGATGCACTCGTTCCCCTCCATCGTAGTACTTCGATGCACCGGTGTAGAGATGATGGTACCATCCCGTTTTCATGTATCCATGGTCGGCCCAAGAAAGCGTTGAACGACGTTTCGAATCGATTATGTGAAATTTTGCGGTTGTCTTTGCTAAGTCACCGGTCTTCATCGATAGCGTTATCGACCCGAGGGCTCTTTCTCCTTTCTCGGTTGAATCCTCTTAATAACATTTTGTCGGCCTCGAGCTCACGAGCATCAATTTCCAAGTATGCTAGTGTTCGAAGACTCATTATATCGATTGATGCTCCCGGATCCACCAATACTCCGGAGAGCGTAAACTTCCCAATTGTAACTCGAAATGTACAACGGTCGGTTGTGATCTCGTCGTCCCAAGTAGTAGGTCATTGTCCGTGAAGGTAACACCTCGCCGTTCCTTTAACGAGCAAACCTCATCTAAGGAATCTCCGCCATTCGAGCTAAGCAAATTTCCGGATCAAGTAAGGCCTCGATCGAGCTTCTCTCATCTCCTTTCGATAAGATGAGAGCATCGTAGATGCTCGCTTGGCCGGTAGTTTCCTAAGATGGGCTAGCACGTTGTAGTCCACTTTATTCTCCATGCGGTCTCGCTTCTTCTCGAATGGGTATGTCTTCCGCCGGGGCTGGTTCTTCTGAACAACCACCCGCTTTCCTTTGTCTTTTGGACCCATTCTCGGAGGTAGAACTTTTCCACTTCTTAGTTGACTTCGTAATTTTTTCCGAATCTAGTGTTGAGTTTGCTCGGTGTCTCCTCCCGAATCGGAATGACCGGCTCTTCCGGATTATCTTCCAAATCCGAAGGCTCTAACTCTATCGTAACCGGAGCTCCTCGAAACTCACAGATAGATCCGTTGCTTGTTGAACTCTCGTAGCCTCCTCGATGGATGCCTTCTTCGTCATTTTGATCGTCGAGATCTTGTATGATTTGAGAATTGTTGTTGGTATCGAAATCGACGCCCGGATTGTCGCTAGTTACGTAATCGTTAGAAATAGCCAAAACGTAGCCAACGCCATCACCCTTATCATTATATGATCCCACCGAAGTGAGCAGCATAATCATACAAAATCGGAGGTTCGAGGGATTTCTTCCCGAATCGAAACAACTATCCTAGGATAAGCAGCCCCTAGTCTAGCCTTAGGAATCTCTGGTCTCCTCTTCTTCGTCAATTTTCTTCTTCTCTTCGATTGTCTCCTCGTCGAGGTGGTTCTTCTATCGCAAGTGATAGTACCGGCTTAACAGGTCTCGAACTCGAATTGAAGCTCGCACCGGCTGTTCGGATGTTGTCTAAAATCTTCTTCGAAGATCTCGTCCAGTGCGGTGGTCCATCCATCGTCGGCTGCATAGGGATCTATCGGAATGACGGGATCGGTTGAGATAACATCGACGGAACCTCCTTTCGGGGTTCCTTCATGTACTCCTTCGGGATTGTTATATTTCCTTTCCAAAGGTTGTCATCGAGCCAACTTTTGAAGGTAATGCAGTCTTCTATCTTGTGCCCAAGCATCCGATGGTAGGGGCAAAAGTTGGGATCACCTTTCCTCGTTGACTTCCTCCGGTCTTTGGGCTCGGCAACTGGAAATCCGGAGTTTTCATTAAGCTACGGAACATCTTTGGTACTCGCTTCATTCTTGAACGGATATTCTCTCGCTCGAAGCTCCCTCAATGTACGTTGCGGACGAGACGGTTGTTCATACTCGCGGAGACGACCGATAGCCGGACCGGGTTGCCGGTAATTTTGTTGTGGTTGCTGCGCCGTTCTGGTGGTATTTGCATACGGTTGTTTGCCTTTGTCAACTCGCCGCAACGATCCCGGATTTCTTATCGAAGGTCTTCACCGGCTTCGCTTGTCCGTCTTGTCGGCAAAACTTAATTGCTTCGCCTCTTCTTGCAAGCTTCCGGCCTTGCTTAACAACTTCTCAAAAGTCTTAATAGTGAATCCCTCGAGGAGAAGTGCTATCGGCCGTGAATGCTTTTAAGCAAGATGCCGATCGCATGTTGTTCTTGCAGTTGTGGTTCACACTTCATGCTTAAATTTCTCCATCGAAGTATGTAATCCACAAGAGTTTCATTCGGCCTTTGTTTCTCTACCACTAAATCACCTATAGTGATGTGGTGCTGAGCTCCGGCAGATCGCTTAATGAAGAGGCTCTCTAGCTCTGAGAATGTCTTTACCGCATCCGTCGGGTAATTCCGCATACCGCCGAAGGCGATCCCCGACGATCGCTAACGAACCGTCGGAAGAGTAGCGCATCGCTCCCGCCAGCATTGCAAACAACCGGCACGAAAGTGTGCAACATGCCGTCTGGGGTTCCTGCTCCATCGAAGGTCTTAAACGGAGGTGGTACGAAGCTCCTTCGGTATTGGACAGCTGTCGAATTCTTCCGGTAAGGTCTACCCGTCCGAATGGATGTCCCGTTCTTCGATTGTGCTAGGGCTTCTCGCACTCGCTCGCTCTACCAAGTTCTTGATATCCTTTTCGAGGATCATACTTCGTGGTGTATCCTTTTTCACCGGTCATCCCCATCGACGGATGTAATCTCCTTCCCTCCGTCTACGATGTGAATGACTTCGGGGGTGTCTCTCTATGTGGTTGTACTTGACTCCGGAGAGTGGCCGTAGCTATGGCCATCTCTTCCATCCTCTTCGCCATTCGAGCGATCGTGTCGTCCTTTTCCCGAAGCCGTCTCTTCATCGCTCCGGCTCCTCTCTTCGCGAGCCGCAGGAGCACCTCGAGAAGATGATGAAGCTCGTGTCTCAACCATGTTGATTTCTCGCATATTCGTTGTCCATGAATTCCGATGAGTCGATCTCATCTCCGAACTTTTCTTCTCTTTCTTTTGCCAACCGTCTGGATGTCGGTTCTCAACTTTTCCATGGCATCTTCTAGCGGAGCTTTCGTGTATCTTTGTGGTTGTCATGCGATGGTTGCCGGGTCCTTTTTCACGAGTCCCCTTCATCGCAAGTAGCGCTTTCTTCGGATTCAAGCCTCCCGGCGAAACTTTCTCTCTCGGCCGTCGTTTCAATCTCAATCGCCCCGTAGTGGGACGCCACACCATCCTTCTAGCAACAGAAGGTCTAGGACCGTATGGTCTCGTCGGCCAAATGTCGGAAGGTGGTATCCTCCCTAATCTGTAATCCCGATACTACGACAGCGGGCTAGCCTTCATTCTCTCGCTCGGCTTTTCTATCATGACGACGGCTCTACTCGGGGCCCAAGACGGGATTTGACCGGCACCCGTCCTATCCTTCGTAGAATTTCCGACACGGGGCGCTTTTCCTTCCTTGCTAGCTTTTCTACCAAAGTTTGCAATCGAGCAAACGGCGTAGTTCTAGTTCTTTTTCGCGGCTATCGTTGTAGTATGCGGGCCGTGGTAATGTGGCAAAGAATCTTGCGAACATTCTCCTCATCCTCTCGCGGCGAGAGGGGATGGAACCCGCTTCCTCCCAAAAGTGGTATGTAGTCGAGCAGCGGTGTATATTCCGGTAGCGGTGTATATTCGGCAACTCGGAATTTCTTCCAGAAGGCAATCTCGCAGCTCCGGCTTCCCCGGCGATCCTTCTATTTCTATTTCTTCTTCGGGTCTTTGTCGGCCGAAGGAATCTTCGAACCGGACCCGATTTCGAAGACGTAAGGTCTTACAGGAAGATCCGTACCCTCCACGCGTAACAGGTTTATCATAGCTTCCGGATTCCTTTCCCTTTCGATTCTGCGTGAGTCGGGGTAGGTGCGTAAACAACTAGACCAATGGGGGTAGTGAGAATGCGTCCTCCCGCGGACAAAGCAGATTCTCCTAGTCGGGACCCTTTGCAGGGAGGAAACTCTCGGGTCGACCTAAGGTCGAACTCGCGCAGTGGTTCCTCGCCTTCGGATACCTTGTTCGTCGCTGCAAAGAGGGAGACGTCGGTGACCTCGACATTCGTAGTTTTCGAATCCTCGTCCAAATCGGATGACCCCATTGTCGGGCAGCTCATCCTTATAGCACGACGAAGTCCAGTCCGTTGGTGAAGGAGAAAATCGCTTCGGGCTTCCATTTCCGCAAGGTAGACTCGGTCGTCGGTCCCAAGTTATGCTTCTTTTCTTCAGACGAAAAGAAAGGAATTAAAAAGAGTCCGAACTTATTCTTTGTTCATGTATTTATAAAAAAGAATCATTTGTTAAAAGAATCACTTATTAGAGGGTTTGTTTATTTAGAACGGAATGTTCAAAGGTGTAGAGAAGGTAAGGAATCCGATTCGGAAAGGAAAAGAAAGTCTTAAGCCGTACTTCCCGACTCGAAGGATCACTCCTAAACTAACACCTATCGGGGTCCACCCCACCTCGAAATGAGGTAAAAGGATCTCGGAACCTCTCTCGTTTAGGGGTGTCTAAACAAAGGGCTCCTAAATCCGAGAGAATGTTGGCTATACTTGTTCAAGATAGAAATGAACATAGTATTCCAACGGAAAGAAGGGTAGTTTGATCCATTAGGGACATGGATACACTACCGATTTTTGAAAGCGAACTATTTGATTATAATGGAGAGAGGAATACTCCTCAGCGGAGTCGCCGAAGTTGTCGGCATATTTTTAGGTTGTATCGTATTTTTAAAAGAGGGTCGCCTAACGTAAATTATCGGCGAATTTTAGATTTTAAATTTGATTTAAATATATATATATAATTTAGAAAGTAGTATTTGGCTTTAAAAATAATTTTTAAATTTGAAAGTTTTAAGATATAAGATTAAACCGATCTCACATCCCAAATAGTTTATATAAACGAGCACCGCACCACAAATCGTGTATCTATCCCTAAGGATAGACACACTGCTTGATGGTGGGGCTCGATCAAATAAACTAGAAGTTTTGTGACATCCGTTTGGTCTCGCGAACCAATTTTATAAGCCGACAAATTCCCTCGCTTAATATGAAAGTATCAAACAGTGGTTTATATTACTCGGGTTCTTTAAAATTCCCTATAAGGGCAAGCCCCTATAGTTAATTACATCTTAAGTGACGGGAATCACCTAAGAAAACTCTCGATAATAATCAATAATTCTCGCTTTCAAGAATTTCAAAGTTTAAGGTTTTCAAAGATTGAATTTTGGAATTTCAATAGGGAATGGATCAAATTTTGGAACATTTTGTTTTGTGAATCCAAAGGAAGAAAGGTAGGAGAAATCACTGATTCGAAGTGAACTTCGGTAATTTCCCGACTATCCTATCGTTTGGCTTAAGTTTAGGAAAGTCCTAATACTTATTTAAATGTTTTGATCTCGCTAATTTTAATTAATTAGGGCTTATATTTGTATGATAAAATCAAACAAATAAACTTAGAAGATGCGAGGGTTTATTGTCGTATCGGACGACTACCTCGGAATCCTAAGACCGGCTAGGGCTTAATTTGCAATGCAAATGCCTAACGAAGAGTTGAGGATTTATGTTGCACTGTGCAAGCTACCTCGAAGTCCTATGGCTTGGTTATTTAATTCTAGGAAAGTTTCGCCGAAGTAGGTTCAAGTTTTGCTCGACGACGATGGCCGTGCTCGCCCACCATGCTCCAAGTTCCTTGTTGTTGCAGAGGTTTAGTTTTAGAAATCATAAATCGTGAGATGAGAAAAATGTTTTGGTTTAGAGAAGTCTTAATTTCCAAGTGTTTTTTACGTTTTAATTAAAACAAATCTTAAAGTTGATTATAACGACACCTGTTAAGATCCCACGGCTCCATCCTTCCGGCATCATTATTTTTATCGGATTCACTTAGTCCGTATGAATTTGCTAAACTCAACCGAATGAGTTCCACACTTTCATTTAGACCGTGGGAAATCCCGTTAGCAACACGTAGGTTACATCATCCGAGGTATTCCCGATCATCCAACAGAAGTTTTAATTTAGTTGTAATTGTAGTTTTGTGTTCTCGTTTGTGATTAAATTTCGAGTTGTTTTATATTTTGAAATGTTGTGGCGGTGAATTTTATCTTGCAATGACTTTTAACTTAATTTGGTTTCAGCTTTAGGGACTATCCTAAAGGTGTGGGTTTTCATGCAACCGTTGTTTTATCATGCAAGAAAAATAAAGTACATTTGCAAGAAAGTAAATTACAGGAAAGTAAATTGCAAGAAAGTAAATTGCAATAAAAATAAAAGCGTACCCGGAGGGTCTTCCCGTCATCCCAAGCCGCACTTAAAACACAATTAGAATATTTAAGCAAGTTCCTAGTAAAAGCTAAGGAAGGGTTATGGTTTTCTACCAAATTCCTAATCCTATACCTAGTCATTCCCTAGACGTCTAGGTTCTCTCGTGTTTCGGTTCGAGGACGATTTTCTTCATCAAAGAACGATTAAGCCCAATTGTTCTTATAAATGTCCTATCATATCGAGGAAGTGCTTAAGAGGAATCTTAAACATCTTTTCAATATTTCTAGGATTGTTTTAAGTCCAAATGAATTTAATTATACAAATGAATTAATCGTCCAAGAATTTCAAGTTTTATTGTTATCTTGCTTCGGTGAACTAGGACATTTGAATATCCTATAAGTGAAGTAACATTTCATTTAATGTTCTGTTTAGGAGTTATAATAATCAAAGCTTTCAAGGGTAAATTAGTATTCAAATGATTTGATTTAAGTTAAAGGGTTTAAATTTGGAATAGTGTTCAAGTTGTTTTATATTTAATTTAATTTAATTTAATTGAGTTTGATTTGATGTTGAATTAATTTAATTTGATTTGATTTGATTTTAATTCAATTTGATTTAATTAAATTTAATTTAATTTAATTTAATTTAATTTAATTTTAATTTAATTTAATTTAATTTAATTTAATTTAATTTAATTATTTAATTTAATTTAATTTATTTAATTTAATTTAATTTTAATTTAATTTAATTTAATTTAATTTGTTTAATTTAATTTAATTAATTTAATTTAATTTAATTAATTTAATTTAATTTATTTAGTTTAGTTTAATTTAATTCAATTATTTAATTTAATTTACTTAATTTAATTTAATTTAATTTAATTTAATTTAATTGTTTAACTTAATTTAATTTGATTATTTAATTTAATCTAATTTAATTTAATTTATAATTTTAATTGAGATTTTAAAAGAGTTTAATGATTTAATTAAGTCTTTTAATATTTTAAATTTGAGTTATCATTTTAATTAAGAGTTAAATGTTAATGATATAATTAGTTTAGGGATTTTTTAAATTAAAGAATAAATCTCTTCCTAATAAATATCCCTTATTTTAATAATTCCAATTTATTATTCCTCCAAATTTAATCTATTATTTAATTAAAGTTTAATCATTTTAAAATTATTTAATGGGTTTCTACCCTTTAATTATTTAAATTTCAATCATCCAAATCAGATTAAGATCAAATATTTTACTTGTTGATTTTTTATTAAACCTAAAGTTTTAATTAAAGGTTAAAAGTTTAATTACCATTTTACCCCTTAAGCTTAATAATTTCATAACTCACTAAATTGAACCCAGATGAACTTGAAATTTTTATGTGACTTCACTCATATGTCAATAAAGACATGAGAGGAGAAAATGTGATGTTTCTGTATTTAATTTTTTTATATAATTATTTTTAGTGGAAAATAGAGATTTTCAAGGAAAATTTAATAACATGACCAAGGGAAAGTTTCTGTCCTTAAGAAAATTAGGGGACATTCCTAATGACCAAAGAAGCACTTGGACCAATTTTGGTGATTTTTTGAATTATATTATTTTTATTATAATTATTTTGAGTTTTGGAGTGTTAATTAATTTAAAAATAAAATAAATGTTGAAAAATGGATTTTATATTTTTCAAAAATCTCTCTGATATCAAGGAAACCAGAGAAGCAAATTTTGCAATTTTCTGATTTTTCTATGATTTATTATAATTATTTTAGTGAAAATACTAGAAAATACATTTTTTAATTTTAAAATTACCCTAGGGCTTTAAAATTCAATATCTCACTAAATAGACCTAAGAAAAATGTGGGATTTGTTCCTAAGTGATTAAAATTCAAAATGTGACATTTTGGTGAATTTTATTATTTTTGTGATTTTTATTATTTTTTTAATTATTAAAAATATTAAAATATTATTAAAAATCAACTTTTTTAGAAAATTGAAATTTTAATTTTCTTAGATTCCCCTGATATCAGAGAGGCTCCAAAACCAATTTGATGGATTTTTAAAAAGTATTTTAAAAGTTATGAATTTTTAAAGTTTAAAATGGCTAAGTGACTTAATCAACCCAATTAGTGGGGCTAACCAAGTCCAATCGACCTCAAATTTTTATGGTGAATTCCTCTGATCCTAAAGGTCAGTGGAGAATTGATTTCAAGTCAATTTGATGCTTGGTTAACTCTAGTTAATTAAAGACCTATTTTGGGTGTTTAAGCCAATTAGAGTTTTTCTGAGTGAATTAACTCAAGTCCCATTTTTCCTAGAGTTCTCTGGTCATAAGGAACATCACCAAATTTTTCTAGTATTTATTTCACAACATGCTAATTTTTGGAATTAAAATACTCAAAACAGCAACATGCATTTAAAAAATAAATAACTTTTCACAGAGATGGCCTCTAACCTTGGAAAATTCAGGGAATGTTCCCAAGTTCGAGGCTTCAAAAGCCCTATGGTCTCATGCCATGGTGAATTGTATACATGCATGGAGAATTAAATGTATGCAGAGAGTAAATAAATTATAAAAAATAAAATACTTGATGAAATTAAATGATTTCTTTTCCACATTATTCTCCTCTCGTTCACCGAGCAAGAGGGTATTTTTATTTTATTTTTGTGATTTTTCTACACAAAGATATGGATTTTTAAAGTTTCGATATTTAATAAATACATTAAATACCCTATTTATCTACTTATCCACGCGGCGCCAGCCGAAACATCGGCAGCCTCCGAAGGGGTACGTGTCGCACCGTGATTGGGCGCCGCCATCCGAGTCATCCGTCCCGGCCCCGCGGTTCACGTAACATTCCCCGGTCCGGCGCAATCCGAATCGTCCGCTCGATACACGCCCGTCGGCATATTTTAGGTCGTGTTTTATTTCGAAGAGGGGTCGCCTACCGTAAATCCGTCTGGCGAATTTTTAATTTAATTAAAATAAATAATTTGAAAAGTAGTATTTGATTTTGAAAATAATTTTAAATTTGAAGGTTTTAAGATATGAAATTAAACCGATCTCACATCCCAAATAGTTTATATAAACGAGCACCGCACCACAAACCGTGTATCTATCCCTAAGGATGTATCACACCGCTCGATGCGTGGGGCTCGATTAGATAAACTAGAAGATTAGTGACATCCGTTTGGTCTGCGAACCAATTTTATAAGCCGACAAGTTTCCCTGCTTAATATGAAAACATTAAACAGGGTTTATATTACCCGGGTTCTTTAAAATTCCTATAAGGGCAAGCCCCTATAGTTAATTACATCTTAAGTGACGGGAATCACCTAAGAAAACTCTCGATAATAATCAATGATTCTCGCTCTCAAGAATTTCAAAGTTTAAGGTTTTCAAAGATTGAATTTTGAAGTTTCAATAGGGAATGGATCAAATTTTTAGAACATTTTGTTTTGTGAATCCAAAGGAAGAAAGGTAGGAGAAATCACTGATTCGAAGTGAACTTCGGTAATTTCCCGACTATCCTATCGTTTGGCTCGAGTTTAGGAAAGTCCTAATGTTTATTTAGTATTTCAATCTTCGCCAATTTTAATTAATTAGGGCTTATATTTGTATGATGAAATCAAACAAATAAACTGGAAGATGCGAGGGTTTAATGTCGTATCTGACGACTACCTCTGAATCCTAAGACCTGATAGTGGCTTAATTTACAATGCAAATGCCTAACGAAGAGTCGAGGATTTATGTTGCACTAGTGCAAGCTACCTCGAAGTCCTATGGCTTGGTTGTTTAATTCTAGGAAAGTTTTGCTGAAGTAGACTCGTGTTTTGCCGATGACGATGGTCGTGCTCGCCCACCATGCTCCGAGCTCCTTGTTGTTGCAGAGGTTTAGTTTTAGAAATCATAAATCAGGAGTTGAGAAAAGTGTTTTGGTTTAGAGAAAATCTTAATTTCCAAGTGTTTTTTATGTTTTATTTAAAACAAATCTTAAAGTTGATTATAACGACACCGGTTAAGATCCCACGGTTCCATCCTTCCAGCATCATTATTTTTATCGGATTCACTTAGTCCATATGAATTTGCTAAACTCAACTGAATGAGTTCCACACTTTCATTTAGACCGTGGGAAATCCCGTTAGCAACACGTAGGTTACGTCATCCGAGGTATTCCCGATCATCCAACGTGACGTTTTAATTTAGTTATAATCGTAGTTTTGTGTTCTGTTTGTGATTAAATTTTGAGTTGTTTTATATTTTGAAATGTTGTGGCGGTGAATTTTATCTTGCAATGACTTTTAACTTAATTTTGGTTTCAGTTTTAAGGGGCTATCCTAAAGGTGTGAGTTTTCATGCAACAGTTGTTTTATCATGCAAGAAAAATAAACGCAGTTGCAATAAAGTAAGTTGCAATAATGTAAATTGCAAGAAAGTAAATTGCAATAAAATAAAAGCGTACCTGGAGGGTCTTCCCGTCATCCCAAGCTGCACTTAAAACACAATTAGAATATTTAAGCAAGTTCCTAGGTAAAGCTAAGGGAAAGGTTATGGTTTTCTACCAAATTCCTAATCCTATAGTCTAGTCATCTCCTATGACGTCTGAGTTCTTTTGGGTTTTGGTTTAAGGACGATTTTCTTCATCAAAGAATAATCAAATTCAATTGTTCTTATAAATATCCTATCATATTGAGGAAGTGCTTAAGAAGGATGTTAAACATCTTTTCAATATTTCTAGGATTGTTTTAAGTCCAAATGAATTTAATTATATAAATGAATCGATCGTCCGAGGTTTTCAAATCTCGTTAACTTGCTCAGGTGAACTAGACATTTGAATATCCTATGAGTGAGATAACACTTCATTTGATGTTCCATTTAGGAGTTATAATAATCAAAGCTTTCAAGGGTAAATTAGTATTCAACTGATTTGATTTAAGTTAAAGGGTTTAAATTTGAATAAGTGTTCAAGTTCGCTTTATATTTAGTTTAATTTAATTTAATTTGATTTGATGTTTAATTAATTTGATTTAATTTAATTTAATTTAACTATTTAATTTAATTTAATTTAATTTAATTTAATTTAATTATTTAATTTAATTTAATTTTTTAATTTAATTTAATTTAATTATTTAATTTAATTTAATTTAATTGTTTAATTTAATTTAATTTAATTATTTAATTTAATTTAATTTAATTGTTTAATTTAATTTAATTTAATTGTTTAATTTAATTTAATTTAATTATTAAATTTAATTTAATCTTAATTTAATTTATCTTTAATTTACTTTATTTTTAATTTTAATTGAAATTTCAAAAGAGTTTAATAATTTAATTAAGTCTTTTAATATTTTAAATTTGAGTTATCATTTTAATTAAAAATCGAGTATTAATGATATAATTAGTTTAGGGATTTTTAAATTAAAGAATAAATCTCTTCCTAATAAATATCCCTTATTTTAATAATTCCAATTTATTATTCTTCCAAATTTAATCTATTATTTAATTAAAGTTTAATCATTTAAAAATTGTTTAATGGGTTTCTACCCTTTAATTATTTAAATTTCAATCATCCAAATCAGATTAAGATCAAATATTTTACTTGTTGATTTTTTATTAAACCTAAAGTTTTAATTAAGGATTAAAGATTTTAATTACCATTTTACCCTTTAAGCTTAATAATTTCATAACTCACTAAATTGAACCCAAATGAACTTGAAATTTTTATGTGACTTCACTTATATGTCAATAAAGACATGAGGGGAGAAAATGTGATTTTTCTCGTATTTAATTTATTTATATAATTATTTTTGGTGGAAAATAGAGATTTTCAAGGAAAATTTAATAACATGACCAAGGGAAAGTTTCTGTCCTTAAGAAAATTAGGGGACATTCCTAATGACCAGAGAAGCACTTGGACCAATTTTGGTGATTTTTTGAATTATATTATTTTTATTATAATTATTTTGAGTTTTGGAGTGTTAATTAATTTAAAAATAAAATAAATGTTGAAAAATGAATTTTATATTTTTCAAAAATCTCTCTGATATCAAGGAAACCAGAGAATTAAATTTTGCAATTTTCTGATTTTTTTATGATTTATAATAATTATTTTAGTGAAAATGCTAGAAAATACATTTTTTTTTAATTTTAAAATTACCCTAGGGCTTTAAAATTCAATATCTCACTAAATAGACCTAGGAAAAATGTGGGATTTGTTCCTAAGTGATTAAAATTCAAAATGTGACATTTTGGTGAATTTTATTATTTTTGTGATTTTTATTATTTTTTAATTATTAAAAATATTAAAATATTATTAAAAATCAACTTTTTTAGAAAATTGAAATTTTAATTTTCTTAGGTTCCCCTGATATCAGAGAGGCTCCAAAACCAATTTGGTGAATTTTTAAAAAGTATTTTAAAAGTTATGAATTTTTAAAGTTTAAAATGGCTATGTGGCTTAATTAACCCAATTAGTGGGGTTAACCAAGTCCAATTGACCTCAAATTTTTATGGTAGATTCCTCTGATCCTAAAGGTCAGTGGAGAATTGATTTCAAGTCAATTTGATACCTGGTTAACTCTAATTAATTAAAGACCTATTTTGGGTGTTTAAGCCAATTAGGGTTAATCCGAGTGAATTAACTCAAGTCCTATTTTTCCTAAGGTTCTCCTGGTCATAAGGAACATCACCAAATATTTCTAAAATTTATTTCACAACATGCTAATTTTTGGAATTAAAATACTCAAAACAAGCAACATGCATTTGAAAAATAAATAACTTTTCATGAGATGGCCTCCGACCTTGGAAAATTCAGTGAATGTTCCCAAGTTCGAGGCCTCAAAAGCCCTATGGTCTCATGCCATGGTGAATTGTATACATGCATGGAGAATTAAATGTATGCAGAGAGTAAATAAATCATAAAAAATAAAATACTTAATGAAATTAAATGATTTCTTTTCCACATTATTCTCCTCTCGTTCACCGAGCAAGGGGTATTTTTATTTTATTTTTGTGATTTTTCTACACAAAGATATGGATTTTTGAAGTTTAGGGAATTAAATAAATAAGAAAATACCCTATTTTTCTATTTATCCACGCGGCGCCGCCGCAACCTCTGCAGCCTCCGAACGCACACGCGTCGCGCTCCCATTCGACGCCGCCACCCGAGTCGCGCGCACCGGCCCCGCGGTTCTCGTACCGTCTCCTCGGTCCGACGCAATCCCGGCCGTCCGTGCGCGCGTGTATCGAATGGACGCGCATCCGTTCATCGTCCCCAAGTGTTCTCACCCGAGAGCCGTCCACACTAAATCCCTAAGATCTCACTCGATTCTCAATGGATTTTCATGTTATTATGCTCTCATGGATTCGTCTCGAAGAGACGAACACATCTATACTGGCTAACATGCATTGAAACTAAGGCATTCGAAATGAAGAATCTTCGAAGCTCTGGGATGAAGAGTTAGCTCATACCTTGGCTCGGAGAAGTGTGGCTTCAATCCGAGAGTTGCTGCACCTTCGATCGGGTCCCAAGCAAGCTCCGCATGAAGTCTCTCGGTCTCAGTGAATTGTCCGGATATGATTTCGACCAAGCCCGATCACAAAGCTTGGAGGCCTGAGCAACCGGGTGGCCCGGAGATGGGGCTTTTAGTGGTGGACACCTTCCCTCGGTCCGGTGAAGGTGTAGAACCAATCAATTTGGGAATTGGCTCACCGCGGAGAAGTGTCCCGGTTTTGGCTAAAGTTCGAGCTCAAAATCGGGCTCAGCTAGAAGGAATTGGGCTCGGAATTCGGTGAGATCGTGTGCTCTATGTGTAGAGAGTGATCCGGAGTGATTTTGGCGAGTTTCCTTAAGGTTTTGTTTTAGCTCCCCTCATGGCCGAGAGGGGTGGAGTTTAGACAGAGAGGGTGAAGGCCTCTCGCAGGGAGTTAGTGGCTCGGGATCACCAGCTCGTGTGAGGAGAAGATCGCCCATGGTGACCACTAGGCATGGGGCGGCTCGCCAGTGAGAATTTCAATGTTGGCTCACATGCGAGCTCTCGCCATGGTGTTTTCCGGCTGCCCAGTGGCCTGCCGGCCGAGCAATGGTCACCATCTTCGTCAAGTGGGTCGTGGTTGGGGTTTAGTGTAGCAATCGAGGTTTGACATGTGTAAAGGAGTTTGATTTAAATGGAATGGGAGAAGGCTCACTTTGGCTTGGTTTGGGTCAACCCACCATTTTGGGCTTGGTGCACCCTTCCAAGCTCTGATTTTGAGTTGAGGGAATCATTTAGGTCACCTAGAAGGAATGGTGAAGTCTCCATCCATGATGAGGTGGCTAAACATGGTTTAGTGTGTGACATGATTAAGGTAAAAAAGGTTAAAGGAGGTTTAAGAAAGAACCCCTCTTCTTGCCATAAATGGACTAATGACAAGTCAAAGCCCTCATGGCTTCATGTGGCTTCGAGAATGGCTTTGTTCATGGCTTCATTTGGCTTGGGAAAAGGTTGATTTGTTTCATGAAAAGGGTTTTAAGAATTTTGGATGTTTTGATGGAAATTTGTATGAAACTTGATTTGGAATAATTTGATGGTGACTTTAGGACTTAGGTAATGGATTTAATTAAATGGATGACAAATGGAGATGTCATGTGGGCTTTAGGGTAGATTTGGGCTTTTGAATTTTGAAGGAAATGGGCTTTTAAGAAGGTTTAAGGGAAGTGGGCTTTTAAGTTTAAGGATGTGTTCATGGATGGGAATTTTTGTAGAAGTTTGGGCCAAATAGTTGTTGGTTTTGGTTTAGGGATGTTTCATGAATAATTTGAAATAGATTTAAGGTGGTTTGGGTTTGAATTGGGTTGAATTTGGGTTTATTTGGTAAATGGGCCAATGTAGGTCAAATTGGGCTAACTTGGGCCAATGTTGGGCTAGGGTTGAAATTGATGTAAAATAAATATTAAGAAATGTTTATGGGAGTGTTTCAAAGAGGTTTTGGCTTTGGTTGGGTTTTAATTTCGAGGTTTGGGCCTATTTGGGTTAGATTTGGGTTTAGGTCAAAATTGGGCTTTTTGATTTTGGGCTGAATTTGAGTGGGGTTTGGGTCAAAATCTTGGGCAAATCATGTTAGTGTTTTGTTTATGAGGATGTTAAGGAAGGTTTAGAAAAGATTTGGGGTTAATTGGAGTTGAATTGGGTTAGTTTGGGCTAAGTTTGGGTCATGGGTCCAAATTCGGGCTTTAAGGCCCAAAGTGAAATTGGATCCAAATGTCAATCAAATTGGACTTGGATTTGGTCTAAATTGGTATTGGGAATGTTGAATTGAAGTTTAGAATTGAATTGGACCAAAATTGGGGTCAATTGGGTAGGTTTGGTTTGACATTGGGTCCACTTTCGGGTTAAAATGGGTCAATTTGGGGGTTTTGACAAAAGTAGGGTAAATTGACAAAATTGGCCCATGGTGTAGTTGGACAAAATGAAATTGGGAATATTTGGGATTTTCTGGAATTTTCTGGGAATTTTCTGAATTTTTGGATTTTTAGGCCAAGAAGGGTATTTTGGGTATTTGGAGGGTATTGGGAGGTTTTCTTGGAATTTTTGGTATTTTTGGGTATGGATGATCAATTTGAGTGATGTGGAGGTGTTTGGGATTGATTTTGAAGAATTTTAGGTAACTTGGAAATTTTGCAAAAATTTGGGTTTCGATGGCTTGGGTAGTTTAAGTAGTGTAGGGTCCCTGGGTCAAAAATCGAAAATTTGGGAAATTGAAGATTGAGTGAATTTAGGTGGAAAGAAATCATTTTGGTTGAGCCATGAAGCCATTTCAAGCCCATATGAGCCATGAAAGGACTCATTCGAGGCATTCACTATGTTGTTCCTAACCCTCTTAACAAGCGGCTTAGGGGTTAAGGACCATCCATGTGAATCACCTACATGAGTCGGAGGTCAAGTTGGGTATGGGTGTGGTTTTAGGAAGTGTGTGGAAATGTAGTGTGTAAGTGTAATGTATGTCGACCCCTTCACCGCACTGCAAGCCACCTGTAGGCGGTCCTAAGGCCAAAGAATCCTATAGAACTCATCCTTTAAACTTCCACATTCGATTTCAACCCTCTAGGTGATTAGGGGTCTATAGTCAAGTTTGTGGAGCTTGCAGGAGTTTAGAAGTGGTTTGAATTTCTAAAAGGCGGGTCCCAATTCTAGTCCTCTAAGATAGTCAAAGGAAAAGCCTAAGGCTAGATCCTAAGCACTAAAAAGAAGAAAAGGAAGACCTCATCAAAAATGAGGTCAACACACGCGCGATCCAACGGCTCCTGGTCATCGTCTACGACTGGTGTGCACCCGTGACCGTCAACCTTCTAACCCTAATTTCTCACTCGATTCTCAACGGATTTTCGTGTTCTTATGCTCTATGGATTCGTCTTGAAGAGACGAACACATCCATACGGTAAACATGCATTTAAATTGACTCAAATTAAAATGAGAATCTCTCGGAAGCTCGGGAAGAAGAGGGAGTCCATACCTTTGCTCGCAGAAGTGAAGCTTCGATCCGAGAGTTGTTACACCTTCGATCGGATCCTAAGTAAGCTCCGCGATGAAGTCTCCCGATCCGGTGACTTGTCTAGGTCGGACTTCGACCACAGCCCGATCACAAAGCTTGGAGGCCGGAACAACCGGGTGGCCTAGAGATGGGCTTTCAGCTGGGGAACTTCTCCTCTTGGTCCGAGTGAAGGTGTAGGACCAATCAATTTGGGAATCGGCTCACCGTGAAGAAGTGTCCCGGTTTTTGGCCAAAGCTCGAGCTCGAAATCGGGCTCGCCTAGAGGGAATCGGGGCCGGAATTCAGGTGGGGATCGGGTGCTCTATGTGTGGAGAGTGATCCGGAGTGATTTTGGCAGGAGTTTCCTTAAGGTTTTGTTCAGCACCCCCTTCGGCCGAGAGGGCGAGGGGTTTAAATAGGCATGGCCGGAGGCTCTCCAGGGAGTTTAATGGTTGGGATCACCTTGCTCGGTGAGGAGAAGAACATACCAGCAATGGCCATTCTGGAGTGAGGCAGCTCGAAGCAAGGTGGAATTCCAAAATTTGGCTCCTCCCAAGGTTTCGGGCATGGTGTTTTCCTGGCTGACCGGGTGTCCGACCGGCCAGGTCGGTCACTCTCAAGCTCGGTGGGTCGTGGCCGGAGGCTTGTGTAGTCAATCGAGGTTCGACATGTGTAAAGGAGTTTGATTTAAATGGAATGGGAGAAGGCTCACTTTGGCTTGGTTTGGGTCAACCCACCATTTTGGGCTTGGTGCACCCTTCCAAGCTCGATTTTGAGCTGAGGGAATCATTTAGGTCAGCCTTAGAAGGAGTGGTGAAGTCTCCATCCATGATGAGGTGGCTAAACATGGTTTAGTGTGCGACATGATTAAGGTAAAAAAAGGTTAAAGGAGGTTTAAGAAAGAACCCCCTCTTCTTGCCATAAATGGACTAATGACAAGTCAAAGCCCTCATGGCTTCATGTGGCTTGAGAATGGCTTGTTCATGGCTTCATTTGGCTTGGGAAAAGGTCGATTTGTTTCATGAAAAGGGTTTTAGAAATTTTTGACATTTAGGGGTAATTTGACATGTGGCTTGATTTGGAATGGTTTAATTGATGATTTTGAAACTTAGGGGTGATTTTGATCAAATGGATGATGAGGGGAAGTGTCATGTGGGCTTTAGGATGATTTGGGCTTTTAAAATTTAATGAAGATGGGCTTTTAAGAAGGTTTAAGGGAAGCGGGCTTTTAAGTTTAAGGATGTGTTCATGGATGGGAATTTTTGTAGAAGTTTGGGCCAAATAGTTGTTGGTTTTGGTTTAGGGATGTTTCATGAATAATTTGAGATAGATTTAAGGTGGTTTGGGTTTGAATTGGGTTGAATTTGGGTTTATTTGATAAATGGGCCAATGTAGGTCAAATTGGGCTAACTTGGGCCAATGTTGGGCTAGGGTTGAAATTGATGTAAAATAAATGTTGAGAAATGTTTATGGGAGTGTTTCAAAGAGGTTTTGGCTTTGGTTGGGTTTTGATTTTGAGGTTTGGGCCTATTTGGGTTAGGTTTCGGGTTTAGGTCAAAATTGGGCTTTTTGATTTTCGGGTTGAATTTGAGTGGGGTTTGGGTCAAAATCTTGGGCAAATCATGTTAGTGTTTTGTTTATGGGGATGTTAAGGAAGGTTTAGAAAAGATTTGGGGTTAATTGGAGTTGAATTGGCTTAGTTTGGGCTAAGTTTGGGTCATGGGTCCAAATTTGGGCTTTAAGGCCCAAAGTGAAATCGGATCCAAATGTCAATCAAATTGGACTTGGATTTGGTCTAAATTGGTATCGGGAATGTTGAATTGAAGTTTAGAATTGAATTGGACCAGAATTTGGGTCAATTGATAGGTTTGGTTTAACATCGGGTTCACTTTGGGTTAAAATGGGTCAATTTGGGGGTTTTGACAAAAGTAGGGTAAATTGACAAAATTGACCCATGGTGTAGTTGGACAAAATGAAATCGGGAATATTTAAAATTTTCTGGAATTTTCTGGGAATTTTTTGAATTTTTGGATTTTTAGGCCAAGAAGGGTATTTTGGGTATTTCGAGGGTATTGGGGGTATTTTTGGAATCTTTGGTATTTTTGGGTATGGATGATCAATTTGAGTGATGTGGAGATGTTTGGGATTGATTTTGGAAAATTTTGGGTAATTTAGAAATTTTGCAAAAATTCGGTAATTTCAAGTGGTTTTGGTAGGTTTAGTAGTGTAGGGTCTCGGGGTCAAAAATTGAAAATTTGGGAAATTGAAGATCGGGTGAATTTAGGTGGAAAGAAATCATTTTGGTTGAGCCATGAAACCATTTCAAGCCCATATGAGCCATGAAAGGACTCATTCGAGGCATTCACTATGTTGTTCCTAACCCTCTTAGCCAAGGGCTTGTGGGTTAAGGACCATCCATGTGAATCACCCACATGAGTCGGAGGTTAAGTTGGGTATGGGTGTGGTTTTAGGAAGTGTGTGGAAATGTAGTGTGTAAGTGTAGTGTAAGTCAGCCCCTCACTGCACTGTGCCACCTGCAGGTAGTCCTAAGGCCAAAGAGTCCTATAGGAACTCATCCTTTAAACTTCCACATTTCGATTTCAACCCTCCAGGTGATTAGGGGTCTATAGTCAAGTTTGTGGAGTTTGCAGGGAGTTTAGAAGTGGTTTGAATTTCTAAAAGGCGGGTCCCAATTCTAGTCCTCTAAGATAGTCAAAAGAAAAAGCCTAAGGCTAGATCCTAAGCACTAAAAAGAAGAAGGGAAGACCTCATCAAAAATGAGGTCAACAGTAATCAACACTTTTTATGGACTACCTTCTGACATGTTCTGTTTTTATTCTAACTATCATCCTACAGAAGGAGAATTACATGAGATCATGGATTTTCTGACTGATGGAAGGGGATTATGGAAAATAACAAATGATAGAAGAGTGAACTTTCCTCGTCTAAATCGAATGCCACTTCTAAGGCGCGGCATTATTTTATCTCATCTAAATTGTTACCTTCGAGTCATACTAGTGAAGTAACGAGAGAAAGAGCTGTGTTGAACCATTGCATTCAGCAAAGGAGGCCTATTGACATTGGAGGTATAATTTATGGTTATGTTTTAAACTGTGCTAGATCAATCACTACTGCAGCTATGGGATTTCCTTCCTGGATTCATTCATTATGTGAACGATCTGGAGTGAAGTTTGAAACCTGGGAAGAGGTACATCAGCCATTAAGAAAATTTACTAGTGTCAACTTTGTTGCTTACACTGTACATTCAGAGTTTGGTTGGAGAGGAGGATTTGGTAGGGCTTCTACTGCTTCTGCTTCTGCTTCATTCACTTCTCGTGCTACTATTTCACGTGCTTCATCATCTACAGATTCACAGACTAGTTTGTTAAGAAAGATTTTGAAGAAAGTGAGTTTTACTCATGAGCATGTTAGAGATATTGATGGTAAAGTGGATAATGTGGAAAGATATATTATGAAACATGAT
>JAKZJZ010001931.1:0-22675 GCA_022702705.1 Papilionanthe hookeriana x Papilionanthe teres
TATATATATATGGAAAGTGGGTGTGAGAATATAGAGTGTGAAAGTGATAAACAGAGGGAGTAGGCATGAGAGTGAAGTTGAAAAGAGAGTGTGGGTGAAGAGAGAGTGTGGTTAAAATAGAGAAAGAGAAAAGGAGCAAGAGAGAGAATGATAAATGAAGAAAGAAAGAGAGTTAGGGAGGGAGAGTGAGAGAGAGGGAGAGAAAAAGAAAGGGAGTGCAAGAGAGAAAGAGAGAGAGAGAAGTGAGTAAGGGACTAAGAGTGAGAGTGAAATTAAATAGAGCGAGGGAGCGAAAAGTGGAGAGATTGACAAAGCGGAAAGAAATAGAGCAGGAATAGGGAGTGACGAAAGAGAGGGAAAAAGAGAGGGAGCTAGAGAGAAGAAGAGAGAAAAATGAGGAGAGAGGGAGGGAGGAAGAAGAGAAAGTAATAACTTTCTTCTTTGTCCTTCTCTCCATCTATCTCTCATTCTCTCTCACTCTCCTTCCCTCACACACTCTCTCTCAATTGTTCTCATATCTTTCTTTCTCCCCTCATGTTCATCTCATTATTTCTTACTTTCTGTCAAACATCTCTCTTTCCTCAATGTTCTATCCCTATTTCAATACCTACTTTCATCTTATGTTTCTCTGTCCATATCTCATGCCTCTTTCTATCTCCACTTGCACTCACTCCTTCACTCCCTTACCCTCCCTCTCATTTTCTCAATTGCTCTCTCTCTTGCTCTCTTTTCTCTCACAATCACTTTTCTTTATTTCTCTCCCACTCCCCCTCTCCCTTTATCTTGCTCTCTCCATTCTTTCTATCGAACTCTCTCCTCCGCTACTCTCCCTCTCTCTCTTTCTATCTCAATCTCTCACCCTCTTTTTCTCTTTTCCTTTCCATCTCCATCTCTTCTTCACTCTTTCTCACTCATTCTCTTACTCTCCCTCCCTATCTCAGTTATGCTCACAATCATTTGCGTTCTTTTCTCTCTCGCTTCCTGTCTCCCTCTCTTAAGTCTTTCTTGCTCTCACTCCCTTTTTCACTCCCTCTCCCTCTTTAATCTCTCTCCATCTCTCCCCCTTTGTCACTCTCTTCCTTACTCTTGCCCTCTATCTCTCAATTTCTCACTCTCTCCCTTTCACTCTGTCTCTCACTTTCTCTTACGTTTCTTCATGTCGCTCTCTCGCTCTCTTTTGCTCTCTTTTCTCTCTCTTTACTCATTCTTTAACATCATATATCCATCAATCTAACTCTCTTTCCCTTTCTCTCATTCTCTCACTCTTCTCTCTCTCTTCTCTCTCTCCCTCTTCTTCTCTATTTACTTTCTCTCCTTCCCTCCCTCTTTCCCTCCCTCGCTACTTATTTTGCTCTCTTTTCTCTCGATATCTCCCTCTCTCTCTCACACTATTTCCTCACTCTCCCATCTTTCTCTATTTCTCTCTCGCTCTGATACTCTCTCCCATCCTCGCTCCCTCGCTCTCCTTAAATTCTCTCCCACTATTACTCCCTCACTCGGTTCTCTCTCCCTTTCTCTATTGCACTTCTTCCTTTCTCTCTCCTTTTGCCTCTCTCACTTTCCCTCCCTAACTCTTTCTCTCTTGCTCAATCTGTCATTTTCTTTCTTATTTCTTTTTTCTTACTATCTCTTCTCCCACTCTTTCTTTAGTTTCACTCTCACTTCTACTCCCTCTCTTTATCTCTTTCACACTCTCTATCCTCTCTTCTACATTCAATCACCGTCATTATTCTCTGTCAACTTCTCTCTTACTCTTCTCACTTATTCTCTTCCTCAATTCAACCACTCTCTTTCTCTATTTCTCTCACTTCTCTCCTTCATCACTCTCTCTCCCACTTTCCCTTCTGACTCTCTTTCATTCTCTCTCTCATTCTCTTATTCTCCTCCCTCTATCGCTCTCGCTCACTCTCTGTTTCTGTATCTTTCATCATTCTCCTTCTCTCCTTATATCTCTATCACTCCCACTTCCTCCTTTGCTCCCTTCCTCTCCTCTCCCTCTACCTCTGTCACTCCTCTCTTTTTCTCTCATGTTCTCTACCTCAACCATCACTTTCTCCACCTCTTATTCTCATACTTCTCTCACTCTCTCTTCTTATCATGCTCCCTCTTACTCTCCCTCCCTCTATCTCTCTCTTCATCTCTGTATATGTACTCTCACACTTCCTATCCCCCACATCTCTCTCTCCCCTCTCTCTTATATCCATAACACTCACTCTCTCTCATGCTCTCCCTCTCTCACTCTCTATTCCACCTTCATTATTGCGTTGTTGCTCAATCAATCTCTTTTAATCTCTCTTCTATCGCTCTCTCTCTCATTACTCAACTCTTTTTCTCCTTTTATCTCCATTTCTCACTGCCTCCCTCCCTCCCTCTATCTCTTTCTCCGTCTCTCCCTCATTATTTCTTACTTTCTCTCCATTTTCTTCTACCTTTCTCCCTTCCTACCTTTTCCCTCTCTCTATCTTCATATCTCTCACTCTCTATCTATTTATTCTTGCTCCGCTTATCTCTCTTTATCTATAACTCTCCCTCCTTGCTCTCTCTTATGTTTCAATTTCTCTCTAATTCTCACTCTTCTCTCCCTCCCTCTCTCTCTCTTTAATTTCACTATCTCTTAGTTTCCCTCTATCTCACCCATTATTTGTTCTCTCCCTTTATCTTACTGTCTTCTCTGCTTTCTCTAAACCCAATCCTTTATACTCTCTATCTTCCACGCACAATCTCTCTTACTCTCTTGCTTCTTTCCCCCCTCCTCCCACCCACCCTCCCTCTCTCTCTTACTCACTCTATCTTCAACTCTCTCACACTCACTCTCCATCTACCTCCCTCTCTCCCTCTCTATCCTCTTTTGTTCTCACTGTCTTCCTCTCTATCTATATATCCATCACTGTCTCTCTCAATCTCTTGCTCTCTTTGTCTCTCTTCTCTTCCTCCCTCACACACTCTCTCACACTTCTCCACCTCCTAATATCTTTTTTTCTCTTTCCTTTCTTATTTACTTTTCTCTCCCTTACTCCTATCATATTTCTCTTTATATCTCTTTCACTCTCTCACCTGTTCTCGTTATAATTCTCACTCTCTCCCTCTATCATTCTCACTCCCTCATTTATGCCCTCTCTAGGTTTCCCTTATGTAGTTCACTTTTCTCTCTCCATCTCACACACTGACACACTCTCTAGTGCTCACTCACTATTAATCTCTCTCCCTCTCGCCCACGTTAGCTCCATTTCTCGCTCTCTATCTCACTCTTTATTGCCATTTTGTTTTTTCTCTCTCACTCTCTCTTCTCCCTTGCTCCATTTTTCTCTCTTCTCTCTCTATCCTCTTCTCTATTGTTTTCTCTCACTCTCTTTTTCTATCTTATACCCTCTTTCACACTCTCCATTGTTGCTCTCTTCTCTCTTTTTTCTTACTTTTCTCTCACTATATCCCCCACTCTCTCTCCTCTCCCTTGCTTCCATCCCACCACTCTCATTCTCTCTTTTCTCCCTCCCTCTCTCCCTCCCATTATCCCTCCTTCTCTCTCTTGCTTCCACACTCTCTCACCATTCTCCTATATTCCTTACTTTTCACCCCACACTCACTTGCATTTACTCGATCTTCCCTCAGTCACTTTTCTCACTATCTCTTTCTTTTACTTTCTCTCTTCCTTTCTCTTTTCTTTGATTTAAAATGTCTCACTACCTCTTTCAATCTATCTTTCTTACTCAGTCTCTCCCCCTCTCTCACTCTCAATTCTAACCTTTTTTATATCTCTCACTCTATCTTCTGTCTTGATCTTTTGACGTTACTATTATTTCCCTCTCTCTTTCACTCTTCATCCCTCTCTTCCTCCTCTCCTTATCCCCCTCTCTCTTAATCCCTCCCTCACTCGCTCACTCATTCCCTCTCTCCTACTCTCTCTCCCCTCACTCTCTCTTCTCTCTATTACTTTCTCACACTCTCTCCTTTTCATCACTCTTTTTCTCTCTTCAGTTTCACTCTCACTGTTACGACTTCTTATCATCTTTCTTTCTTGCTCCATGATTACTCTCTTCTATTGCTATCTCTCCTCTCAATCTTTCTCTCCCACTTTCTCACACTCTCTTGCTTCCGTCCCTCCCGCCCTCTCTCTAGCTCTCTCGTTCTTCTTTTTCTCTCACACTTACTCTCCTCCTCTTCCAATTCATCTCCCTCTCTATCCTACAAAATCTCATTCTCTACCCCCTCTCTCTTTCTCTCACTCTCTCTATATCTTCCTTCAGTCTCACTTTCTCCAACTCACACTTTGTATCTCTCCAACTCCATTCCATTCCTCTCTCTCCATCCATCTATCTCTCTCTTTCTCACTCTCTCCTTCTCTCGTTGTTTTCTCTATTCATGGTTTATCACTTTATCTTTTTCTATTGATCTCTCTCATTTTATCTCACACAATTCTCTATTGCTCTTTTCATCACTCTTTTATCACTCTGCTCCCTCTTTCTCTCCAACCATCTCTCACTCTCTTCTCCCTCCCTCTCTCCCTCTTTCATTAATTCAGTCTCTCTCCCAATCTCCCTCTAACTATCATGTTCTTTCTCGCTCACTCTATCCTACTTCTCTCTCACTCCATCTTTCTCTCTTCAGTGTCTATCCTCTTCTCTATTTTCTCTCTACCGCTCTCTTTTTCTCACTCTCCATTCCCTTTTTATATCTTATACCCTCTTTTACACTGCTTTGGTTTTTTGCTTTTCACTCTTTCCTCTTAATCTTTCTCTCATTCTATTCTCTCTCTCTCTCTCTCCCCCTCTATTGCTTCCATCCCTCGCTCTCTCTTTCTCTCTCTTCTCTCCCTCCCTCCCTCACTCTCCCTCTCTATCTCCTTCTCTCTTGCTCCCTCTCGCTCACCATTCTCTCGTTCTTCCTCTCTCTTTACCCCTCACTCACTAATCATACTCATTCTTTCCATAGCCTCTCTTCTCACTCTCTCCAATTCACTCTCTCTTTAAACCCTCTAAATTCCTCCTTTTGTCTCTCATTCTCCCTCACTACCTGCATCTCTCTCTCTCTTTCTATTCCATCTCTCTTGCAATCTCTTCTGTCTCTCACATTTGACCCTCACATTATCCCTCACCACCTCTCTCTTGCTCTCCTTCCCTCTTTCAATCCCTTAATCTCTCTGTCTCTCTCTCCCACACTCGTCTCTTTCTTTCTTGCTTTCTCTCTCGCTCGCTCAATCTCTCCCTTTCTCATGCTCTCTATTCCCTCACAATCTCTTCTCTCTATTTGTCTTTCACAGTCTCTCCCATTCTTGCTCCTCATTCTTCATATTTAGTTTCACTCTCACTCTTACTCCCTCTCTCCCTCACTCATTCTCACTCTATGTTCACTCTCCCTCACACACTCTAACTTATGTTTCTCTCTCACCTCTTAATTTTTCTCTCCCTCTCTCCTACCGTCTCTTGCTTCCTTCCTTCCCTCCCTCTCTCTCCTTCTCTCTTTCTCTCTCTCAGACACACTATCAATTTCCCCTCTCACATTTTTCTTGTTCATTCCTATTCACTCTCTCAAAATCACATTGTCTGCCCCCTCTCTCCCTCTCGTTCACTCTCTCTATATCTTCTCTCACCCTCTCATCTCTCTCACTCTCACTGCTTCTCTCACTCCCCCACTTTCTCCCTCTTTCTCACTCTCTTCCTCTCTCGTTCTTTTCACTCATTATGAATTATCATTATTCTTTCTCTTTTACTCTCTCCTCTCTCTTTCTCTCTCATACACTCTCCCTTGCTCTCTTTTATCACATCCTCCTATCTCTTTACTTACTCTTTCTCTCCAACTATTGTCCAGTTTCTTCCTCCCTTTCTCTCTCTCCCGCATTTTGTTTCTCTATCTCCCTTTCCCATCAATCTCTCTCTATATCTTCCTCCATATCTCGCTCTCTCTACTTCTCATCTCCAAGCATTTGCTTTATCTTCTCTAAGTCTCTCTTCTCTCTCTATTTTGTCTCACTCTCTCTCCTTTTCACCTTCCGGCTCCCCTTCAATCCCTATCACTCCCTCCCTCTATCTCCCTATTTCTAGTTCACTTCTTCTCTTGCTCATTCTTTCATTCTTTATTTCATCTCTCTTTATCGTTTGCTTGCTCTCTCTTGCCCTCCCTCTATCCTCTCTCTTGCTCATTCATCTATCACCATCACTTCTCTCTCTTTACTAACTCTTCTCTCTCTCTCTGTCTCACTTCCTCTCACGCCCTCTCTCAATTTCTCTCACATGTTGCTCTCTTCCCTTAAATCCATTCATTAATTCTTCTTTTCTCTCATACATCTCTCTTTCCTCTCGACCCCTCCCTCTTTCAATCCTTCTTCCCACTCTTTCTACCTCACTTCTTATCTCACAACTCTCTCTCTCTCCTCTTGAGAGGTAGGGATCGAGATGAAAGAGAGATGTATGAGAGAAATAAGAAATAATGAGAGGGATTTGATGGTAGAGAGCAAAATGTGAGAGCAATTGAGAGAGAGTGTGTGTCAGGGAGTGAGAGTGAGAGAGAGAGAAAGTGTGAGTAAAGACGGAGAAGAGATGGAGGGAGGAGAGAGGAAGGAGAGAGAGAAATCGAGAGAAAAAAGAGTATGGAGAGAGTGGGAGTGAGGGAGAGAGAGTAAGAGTGAAATTCGAGAGAGGGAGGGAATGAGAAGGAGAGAGAGAGTGTGTGTGTGAGAGTGTGAACAAAAGAGAGGAAGAGGAAATATGGAGAGAGAGGGACAACCAAGAAGGGAAAGTGGGAGTGAGTGTGACAAAGAGAGATAAAGCTAGTGAGGGAGTAAGAGTGAGAGTGAGGAAGCGAGGAGGGGAGAGAGTGACAAAGGGAGAGAAATAGAGAGAATAATGAGTGAGGAAAGAGAGGGCAAGAGAAAAGAAGTTAGAGAGACAAAGAGAGCATAAAAAGGAGGAAGGGAGGGTGTGAAAGTAATAAACAATGAGAGAGAAGAGAGAGAATGAGAGGAAGGGAGGGAGTTAGATTGATGGATATAGAAGATAAAGAGTGTATAAAGAAAGAGAACAGAGAGAAAGAGAGAGCTAGAGAGCTAAGAAAGAAGCATAATAGAGAGTGAGACATAGTGAGAAAGGGAGAGAGCAGGCAAGAAAGAAATAGAGGGAAAGAAAGAGAAAGGGGAGATAGATGGAGAGCGTTAGAGAGACCGAATAGAGAGAGGGAGTGAAGAGGGGAGAGAAAGAAAGATTTAAGAGAGATAGGAAGTGAGAGAAAAAGATAGCAAGATTGAGATAGGGAGGGAGATTAAGAGAATGAGTGAGAAGGAAAGGAGAGAAGGAGATGGAGAGGGAGAGAGATTGGTATAGAGATGTGGTTGGAGGGGGAGAACAAGGGAGAAAGAAAGAGGGAGAGTGAGAGAATGGGAGAGGAAGAGTGACAGAGATGTAGAGAAAGAAAAGTGAGAGACAAGGGCAAGAGAGAGCGATAAAGAAAATAAGAGGGAGGGAGAGGGAGTCTTTGAGTGAGTGCAATAGGAGCGAGAGTGAAGAGTAAAGTAGGGAGAGAGCGAGAAAGAGAGGGATGTAGGGATTGATGAGGGAGGGATCAAGGAGGAAAGAGAGATCCATGAGATAAAATAAGAAACAATGAGATGGATATGACAGGAGAGAGCAATATGTGAGAGAAACTGTAAGTGAGTGTGTTTGGGAGGGAGAGTGTGAGGGAGTGAGATAGAGGGAGAGATGGAGTGAGTAAAGAGAGATGAGAGTGTGATAGGAGAAAGAGCAAGAGTGAGAGATAGAGAGGGAGCGAAGGAGAGCATGAAAATAATAAAGAGAGATGAAATAGAGAGAGAAAGAGCAAAAGAAAGAGTAAAGCCAGAGATTGAAGAGTGAGCGGGAGGGAGAGATAGAGAGAGGGTGAGATAGAAATATAGAAAGAAGAGAGACTAAAGGAAGGGAGGATGAGAGAGGGAGATATAAAGGGTATATGGAGATAGCAAGAGGGCGAGAGGGTAATAGAGAGAGAGAGACTGAATTAATGAAAGAGGGAGAGAGGGAGTGAGGAAGAGAGTGAGAGATGGCTGGAGAGAAAGAGTAAGTAAAGTGATAAGAGAGTGAGGCAAGGGTACGTGTGTGTGAGATAGAAAGAGAGAAAAAAAAGTAATAAAGCAGAAATAGAGAAAAGAATGAGGAGGGAGAGAGTGATAAAGAGAGGGACAAAGGAAGGGAGTGCATGAGATTGAAGAGAGTGAGAATGAGAGAGGGAGGGTGAGAGAGAAGATAGAGTGATGGAAGATATAGAGAGAAAGTTAGAGTGAGGGAGAGAGTGGGTAGAGAGAGGAATGGAAGAGTGTGGAATGAGAGAGGAAGAGAGAGTCGAGGAAGAAATAGAGATAAAGTGAGAGAGCTGGAGAGTTGAGTAGAGAATGAATCTTACTGGGAGAGAAAGGAGGTGAACTAGAAGAGAGTGAGAGAGGGGGAGAGTGCGCGAGAAGGAGAAATAAGAGCGAGGAAGGGAGAGAGTGAGAGGTAGGTAATGAAACATGAAAATTTGGGAGAGAGGGAGAGAAAGATTGACTGGAGAGCAAGGAGAGAGAGCATAAAAGAGGGAGTAAGAGATAGACTGAACATGGAGTGAGAAAGAGAGAGAAAATGAGGGTGTAAGACTGAGAGTGAAGCCCAAGAGAGAGGAAGAGAAGCAGAAAGGGAGATAGTGCTAGAGAGAACAGAGAAAAAAGAGTAAGGAAAGAGTGAGTGGGAGAGAGGGAAAGAGCGAGCGAGCGATAAAGGGATTAAGAGAGAGGGAGATAAGGAGAGCAGGAGAGAGAGAGGGATGAAGGGAGTGAAAGTGGGAGGGAGAGTGAGAGAGACTCGGTGAGGGAGCAAGAGAGAGAGAGGGAGAGAGAAAGGGTGAGAGAGAGCAATAGAGAAAGAGAGAGAAGAGATTGAGAGTAAGAGTGAAAGTAAAATTAAAGAGAGTGAGGGAGCCATGAAATGAGAGAGACAAAAAGAGAAAGAAACGGAGAAGGAATAGAGAGTGGGATAAGAGAGGGAAAGAGAGAGAAATAGAGACCAAAATAAGGGAGGGAGGGGAAGTAATAAACAATAAGATAGAGGAGTGGGTGAGAAATCAAAGAGATAGAGAAAGGAGGAAGGTAGAGAGAGATTGAGTGATGGATATTAAGAGCAAAAGAGAGAGAAAAGAGAGGAAGAGAGAACAATGAGCGAGAGAGAGAAACATGATGGAGAGTGGGAGACATAGCGAGAAAGAAAGAGAGGGAGAAAGAGAGAGATAGAGGGAAATGTAAAGAGAGTGAGAAGATATTAAGAGATAGCAAGAAAAAGAGGGAGGGATGAATTGAAGAGGGAGGGATTGAGGAGGAATGAGAGGTGTATGAGAGAAAATAATAAATAATGATATGGGTATGACGAGATAAAGCAAGATAAGAGAGCAATTAAGAGATACTGTGTAAGGGAGAGAGTGTGAGAGAGAGTGTGATAGAGGGAGAAAAAGAGTGAGTAAAGAGAGGGAAGAGAGGGAGATAGAAGAAATAGAAAGAGAGACACAGCGAGGGGGCATAAATAGACAGATAATAAGAGAGATGAAATAGAGAGCGAGAGAGAGAGAGAGAGAAAGAGATGAAGTTAAGATAGGGATTGAAGAGTGAGCGAAGGGAGTGAGGGAGAGGGGGTGTAAGGCAAAAATCGAGAGAGAAGAGAGACTCGAGGAAGCTAGAGCAAAAGATAGTGAGTAAAAGGTAGATAAATGGAGATATTGAGGGAAATATGGAGAGAGATGGAGGGAGAAAAGACATGGCGAGAGATTGATTTAATGAAAGAGTGAGAGAGGGAGGGAGGAAGAGAGTGAGAGATGGTTGGAGAGAAAGACTTTGTAAAGTGATAAGAGAGTGATAAACAAGAGCAAGAGAGAGTTTGTCAAAGAGAGCAAGAAGAGGGCAATAGAGAAAGAAAAAGTGATAAAGCATAAATAAAGAAAAGACCTAGTGAGGAAGAGAGATGGACGGAGGGCGCGAGAGGGATGGAAGAGAGTGGGAGTGAGAGAGAAAAAGAGAATGAAGGAAAATGTGGAGGGAAGAGTGAGAGAGATGGAGAGAGGGGTACAAAATTACATTTAGTGGGAGAGAAAGAAGGAAAGAGAGAAAAGGGAGCAAGAGAGAGCCTTAGAGTGAGAGAAAGAAACATAATAGAGTGTGAAATATAGTGGGTAAAGCAGTGAGTGAGAAAGAGAGATAAATGACAAGAGTATGGGAGAGAGTGAGAGGGGGAGATAGAGGGAGAGAGTGAGAAAGATTGAAGAGAGAGAGAGGGAGTGAGAAAGGGAGAGAGAGAAAAGGATTTATAAGATAGATAAAAATTAAGAGAAGAAGAGAACGAAAAAGATAGTGAGCAATATTGAAATAAGGAGGGAGATTAAGAGAATGCGTCAGAAGGAAAAGAGAGGGAGATGGAGAGGGAGAGAGGGAGAGAGGGAGATGGAGGGAGGGAGATTGAGATAGGGGGAGTGGGAGGGAGGGGAGTAGAAGGGAGAAAATGAGAGAGAGAGAGAATGGGAGAGGAAGAGTGAGAGAGAAATAGAGAAAGAGAAAGTGAGAGAAGAGGGAGCAAGAGAGAGGGAATGAGAGAGAGCAATAGAGAAAATGAGAGTGAGGTAGAAGGAGTGACTTAGTGAGTACAACAGAAGTGAGAGAGAGGAGTAAGGTGAGTAAAGAGAGAGAAATTAGGGCGATAGAAGAAAGGACAAGAGAGAGATCAAGAATCAATAAAGAGAGATGAAATAGAGATAGAAAAAGAGTAAAAAAGGGATTAAAGTGTGAGTGGGAGGGAGAGAAGGAGAGTGGGTGAGATAGAAAATAAGAGAGAAGAGAGACTGAGGGAAGATAAAGAGTAGAGTGTGAGGTAGAGAGAGGGAGATTTAGAGGGGATATGGATATAATGGGAGAGTGAGTGGGTGATAGAGTGAGAGACTATAATAATGAAAGAGGGAGAGATGGAGAGAGGGAGGGAGGAAGAGAGTGTGAGATGGTTGGAGAGAATAGTGAGTAAAGTGATAAGAGAGTGTTAAAGGAGAACAAGAGTTTGTGTGCATGGGAGTGAAAGAGAGAAAAATAGAGGAAGAAAAAGTGATAAGGCATAAATAGAGAAAAGTGTGAGAGAGGAGGAGAGTGAGAAAGATAGAGATAGACAAAGGAAGTGATCGACCTTGAAGAGAGCGGGAGTGAGAGAGGAAGAGAGGGTGAGAGAGAAGAGTGACTGATGGAAGATATAAAGATAAAGTGAGAGGGAGGAGAAATGGGGTGGAGAATGAGATTTAGTGGGAGAGAGAGGGGGATGAGTTGGAAGTGAGAGAGAGGTAGAGAGGGAGAGAGGGAGAGAGAGAAGGATAGAGAGCGAGAGAGGGAGAGAGAGTGGGAGGGAAGGAAGCAAGAGAGAGGGAAGAGAGGGAGGAAAGATTAATAGGAGAGAGGAGAGCGAGCAATCAAAGAGAGAGTGAACATGAAGCGAGAAAAAGAGCGAGTAGAAGTGAGAGCGAAACTAAAGATAGAGGAAGAGGGGCGAGAAAGGGAGAAAGTGTGAGAGAGAAATAGTGTAGACAGAGTGAGGGAAGAGAGAGCTTGAGAGAGGGAGAGAATGAGCGAGTGAGGTGGAGCAAGAGTGAGGGAGATAAGGAGAGCGAGAGAAAGCAGGGGTGAAGGGAGTGAAAGAGGGAGGGAGACGAGAGAAAGGCAGCGAGGGATAAAGGGAGCGTTAAAAGAGAGATAGAAGAGAGAGTGAATCAGAGATAAAATGAGATGGAATAGAGAGTGAGAGAGATAGGGAAAGAGTGAGTGAGAAAGCAAGATTGAAGGAGCTGGTGAGAGGGATTAAAGAGAGTTCAAGAAAGAGAAAGGAAAAGAGAGTGAAAGGGTGAGAGTGAGGAGACTAAGGGAAGATCGAGTAAGGGTACGTGGTATAAAGAGCGGGAGAACAGGAGAATGATAAGAGTGAGAGGGAGAAACGAAGGGAGAGGAATTTGAAGAGGGATAAAGGTAGGAAGAGGGAGGGAGGGAGGGAGAGAGAGAATGAGAGAGGTTGGGATGGAATTAGGTGAGCAAGAAAGGAGAGAGAGTGGAGAATAGAGTGAGAGAAAAGTAAGAGGAAAAAGAGAAGATAGAACAATAAAAAGAGAGTGTAAAAGAGATATGGATTAAGGGAGCGAAAGAGGTATGGAGAGCGAGAGAGAGGAAGTGAGGGATAATGGGAGGGTCAAAAGTGAGAGACAAAAGAGATATTGAGAGGGAGAGATAAAGAGGGCTAAAATAGAGTCATAGAAAGATGGAGGTCATGAGGGAGAATTGTAGATAGGTGGAAGTGAGAGCGTTTAGATAGAGAGTAGGAAAGAGAAAGTGAGAGAGAGTGAGAAGAGAGGCTGTGGGAAGATCAAGTAAGAGTGAGTCAGTGAGGTGTAAGGTGAGCACAAGAAGAGGATATTAGTGAGTGAGAGAGGGAGCAAGAGAGAGGGAGACAAAGACGGAGATAAGGAGGGATAGAGGGGGAAGGACAGAGGGAGAGAAGATAGGGAACGAGAGTGGTAGGGTTGAAAGCAAGAGAAAGGAGAAATGGAGTGAAGGTAGAATGAGAGAAAGTGTAAGAGGAAAGAGAGCAACAAAGGAGAGTGCAAAAGAGAGTATAAGATAGAAAAAGAGAACATATAGTGAGAAAGAGAAAGAGAGGGAGAGAGAATAACAGAGAAGAGGATAGAGAGTGAAGGGAGAAAGATGGAGCAGGGAAAAGAGAGAAGAGATTGAGCGAGAATGAACACGATAGTAAGGGAGAGTGAGATAGAGAGCAAGAAATGTGGAGCTAAGGAGGGTGAGAGCGAGAGTGATTAGATGGAGAGTGATTAAGAGAGTGAGAGAGTGATGGAGAGAAGATTGAGCTACATACGAGAGACCTAGAGAGGGCAATAATTAGGGAGTGAGAATGTTAGAGGCATAGAGTGAAAGCGATAAAGAGAACAAGAGTGTGAAGAGTGAATGGGATCTAGAGAGAAAGAGGAAAAGATTGTGAGGGAGAGAAGAGGATATAAGAAAGAGAATGAGAGAGAGGGATAAGAGAGAAGAAAAGATATTAGGAGGGTGAGAATGGAGAGAAAGTGTGAGTGAGGGAGGGAGGAAGAGAAGAGAGATAGAGAGCAAGAGAGTGAAGGAGAAACTGAGGAAGGGAGCAAGAGAGATATATAGATAGAGAGGAAAAGAGTGAGAGCAAGAATCATGAAAAGAGAGTGAGAGATAGAGGAGGAAGAGAGAGGGAGGGAGAGAGGGTAAGAGAAAGAGAGGGAAAAGTGTGGAAGAATGTGAGAATTAATGAGATAGAAGACAGAGGATATGAGAAGGATTATAGTTTGAGTGAGAAAGAGAGAGAGAGTACATGTGAGGGATAGGGGAGAGAAGGATTGAGAAAAGAGAGATTGTGTGTGTGAGAGAGAGGAAGAGAGTGAGAGAGAAACATTAGATAAAGAGTTAGAGAAGTGTAAGCAAGAAAAGAGAAAGAGAGAGAACAATTAATGAAAGTGAGAGAGGAAGGGAGCAAAGGAGGAAGGGAGTGTGAGAGAGATATAGGGAGAGAAGGAGAGTGAGGTAAGATAGAGAAAGTGAGCTAGAGAAAATGAGCAAGAGAAAGTGAGAGGGAGAATAAGAGAATAAGTGAGAGAATGATAGAAATATGGAGAGAGAGGGACAACCAAGAAGGGAAAGTGGGAATGAGTGTGAGAAAGAGAGATGAAGCGAGTCAGGGAGTAAGAGTGAGAGTGAAATTAAAGAGAGTGAAGGAGTGAGGAGGGGAGAGAGTGACAAAGGGAGAGAGAAATAGAGAGAATACAGAGTGAGGAAAGAGAGGGCGAGAGAAAGGAAACTAGAGAGACAAAGAGAGCATAAAAAAGAGGAGGAAGGAAGGGAGGGTGAGAAAGTAATAAACAATGAGAGAGAAGATGGAAGAAGAGAGAGAAGAGAGAGAAGAGAGAGAATGAGAGGAAGGGAGAGAGTTAGATTGATGGATATAGAAGATAAAGAGTGAATAAAGAGATAGAACAGAGAGTAAGAGAGAGCTAGAGAGCAAGAAAAAGAAGCATAATAGAGAGTGAGACATTGTGAGAAAGGGAGAGCGCGAGAAAGAGAGAGATAGAGGGAAAGAAAGTGAAAGGGGAGATAGATGGAGAGCGTTAAAAAGACTGAATAGAGAAAGGGAGTGAGAGAGGGGAGAGAAAGAAAGATTTAAGAGAGAGATAAGAAGCGAGAGAGGAGGCGAGAGCAAAAGATAGCAAGATTGAGATAGGGAGGGAGATTAAGAGAATGAGTAAGAAGGAAAGGATAGAAGGAGATGGAGAGGGAGAGAGATTGACATATAGAGTTGTGGAGGGGGAGAATAAGGGAGAAAGAATGAGGGAGAGTGAGAGAATGGGAGAGGAAGAGTGACAGAGATGTAGAGACAGAAAAGCAAGAGACGAGGGCAAGAGAGAGGGAGTGAGAAAGAGCGATAAAGAAAATAAGAGGGAGGGAGAGGGACTCAATGAGTGAGTGCAATAGAAGCGAGAGAGAAGAGTAGAGTAGGGAGAGAGCGAGAAAGAGAGGGATGTAGGGATTGATGAGGGAGGGATCAAGGAGGAAAGAGAGACCCATGAGATAAAATAAGAAACAATGAGATGGATATGACAGGAGAGAGCAATATGTGAGAGAAACTGTGAGTGAGTGTGTTAGGGAGGGAGAGTGTGAGTGAGTGAGATAGAGGGAGAGATGGAGTGCATAAAGAGAGAGATGAGAGGGTGATAGAAGAAAGAGTAAGAGTGAGAGATAGAGAGGGAGAGTAGGAGAGCATGAAAATAATAGAGAGATTAAATAGAGAGAGAGAGCAAAAGAAAAAGTAAAGCCAGAGATTGAAGAGTGAGCGGGAGGGAGAGACAGAGGGAGGGTGAGATAGAAATATAGAAAGAAGAGAGACTCAAGGAAGGGAGGATGAGAGAGGGAGATATAAAGGGTATATGGAGATAGCAAGAGGGCGAGAAGGCAATAGAGAGAGAGACACTGAATTAATGAAAGAGGGAGAGAGGGAGTGAGGAAGAGAGTGAGAGATGGCTGGAGAGAAAGAGTGAGTAAAGTGATAAGAGAGAGTGATAAAATGAACAAGGGTGTGTGTGTTTGAGAGAGAAAGAGAGGGAAAAAAGTGATAAAGCATAAATAGAGAAAAGTGTGAGGAGGGAGAGAGTGAGAAAGAGAGGGACAAAGGGAGGGAGTGAGTGAGATTGAAGAGAGTGAGAGTGAGAGAGGAAGGGAGGGTGAGAGAGAAGAGAGAGTGATAGAAGATATAGAGAGAAAGTTTGAATGAGGGAGAGAGTGGGTAGAGAATGAGATTTTGTGGGGATGAATTGGAAGAGAGTGTGAGGGAGAGAGTGTGTAGGAGAGAAAGTGAGAGCGAGAGAGGCAGAGAAAGGGAGGGAGGGAAGGAAGCAAGAGAGGGGGAGAGAGGGAGAGAAAGATTGAGAGTAGAGAGAGCAATCAAACAGAAAGGGAGAGAGTGAACTTGGAGTGAGAAAGAGACAGTAAGTGAGGGAGTAAGAGTGGAAGTGAAACTGAAGAGAGAGGAAGAGGGAGTGAGAAAGGGAGGGAGTGTGAGAGAGAAATAGAGTGAAGAGAGAGTAAGGGAAGAGATAACGTGAGAGAGGGAGCGAGCGAGCGAGTTGAGAAAAGTGTAAATGAGAAAAGAGAGCAAGAGAGAGGGAATGAGAGAGATATATATAGAAAACGAGAGGGGAGAGGGAGTGAATGAGTGAGTGCAAGAGGAGAGGTAGATAGGAGTTTGATAGCGAGGGAGGCATAAAGGGAGGGAAGGAGGCATTGAAAGAGGGCGGGATCGAGGAGGTAAGAGAGATGTATGAGCGAAAATAATAAATAATGAGATGGATATAGGGGTGAGAGTAAGATGTAAAAGTAATTGAGAGATCGTGTGTGAGGGAGGGGGAGTGAGAGATAGATGAAAAAAAGAGTGAACAAAGTGAGAGAAGAGAGGGAGATAAAATTATAATCAAGAGAGAGATAGAGGGGGCAAATGAGAGCCAAGAAAAAATAAAGAGCGATTAAATAGAGAGTGGGACACAGAGTAAGAGAGGGAGTTAAGAAAGTGAATGAAGAGTGAGCGGGAGGGAGAGATGGAGAGAGGGTAAGGTAGAAATAGATTCAAAAAGAGTTAGGGAGAGAGGGAGTAAGAGTGCGAGTGAAACTGAAAAGAGAGAGAGGGCGAGAGTGGGATGGGGGAAGGAAGCAAGAAACAAGGGAGAGAGGGGGAGAAAGATTGAGAGGAGAGAGAGAGATGAGAGCAAATTAAGTGAGAGTGAGTGAGAGAGAGCGAACATAGAGCTTGAAAGAGCGAGGGAGAGAGGGAGTAAGAGAATAGAGTGTGAAAGAATAGAGCGTGAGAGAGTGAGGGAAGAGATAACGTGGGAGAGGGAGATAACGATCGAGTAGAGAAAAGTGTAAGTGAGAGAAGAGAGGCAAGAGAGATGAAATTAGAGAGATAGATATAGAAAAAGAGGGCGGGAGAGAGAGTGAATGAGTTTGTGCAAGAGGAGAGGGAGAGAGGAGTTAGATAGGCAGGGTGGCATAATGAGAGGGAAGGAAGATTGAAAGAGAAAAGGATCGAGGAGGTAAGAGAGATATATGAGCAAAAATAATAAATAATGAGATGGATATAAGGGGAGGGAGCAAGTTGTAAAATCAATTGAGAGAGTTTGTGTGAGGGAGGGGAGTGAGAGATAGAGGAAGAGAATGAGTGAATAAAGAGAGAGAGAAGAGAGGGAGATAGAATTATGAGCAAGGGAGAGATAGAGATGGGGTAAATGAGAGCAAAGCAACAACAAAGAGAGATGAAATTGAGAGTGAGAGAGCACAAGAGAGGGAGTGAAGAAAGGGATTGAAGAGTGAAATGGAGGGAGAGATGGAGAGAGGGTAAGGCTGGAAATAGAGAGAGAAGAGAGACTCAAGATATAGTGAGTAAGAGGTAGTGAGAGGGAGATATAGAGGGAGATATGGAGAGGATGGAGGGAGAGAGGGAGCTAGAGAATAAAGAGCAAGAGAGTGAACGATGGAGTGCAAGAGAAAGATATATAAATAAAGTGGGAGAGAGTGAGAATAAGTAAGGAAAGAGAGAGATATATTGAGAGACATGGAGAGAGCGAGGGAGGGAGTGAAAGAGAGGGGGAGAAAGGAAGATGTGTGAGAGAATGTGAGAATTAATGAGAGAGAGCGAAGAGGTAGAGAGAGAAAGACAGAGAGAGCTAAGAGTGGGATTGAAAGAGAGAAATATAGAGGGAGAGAGAGTGTGTGAGGGATAGAGAGAGAAAGAGAGAGAATAGAGGGCAATATAAGAGATAGAGATATAGTAAAGAGTGTGAGAGAGCATCAGTGTAAAGAAAAAGCAATAGAGATATAGAGGACCTACTTCCTCTCTTTATGTCTTTCACACTCTCTATTCTCTCTTCTGCTTTCTCTTCATCACTTCCTTTCTTTCTTTCATTCTCTCTTTCTTTTACTAATGCTTTTTCCCTTCCTCACTCGTTCTTCTTGTGTCTCTTACACTCCCTCACTCCCCCTAAATTTCACTAACTCACTTTCTCTCTCTAGCTCCCCCTCTTGCCTTTTTCCCTTGCTACTATCTATCTCTTTCACTCTCACGAACAGATTCTAAATTCCCTCTTTTTTCCCTCTGCCACACCTCTCCCACACTTCTCCCACCGCCTCTCCTACTTTTATCTAGCTCCCTCTCGCTCCCTTCCTCTCTCTCTTTGCCACGCGTTATCCCTCTCTCTTTTCTATATCTTTCTCTTTATGCCCCTTTCTCTCCATGGCATCCTCCCTAATGTTCTTTCAACCTCTTACCTTCTCTCACTTTTTCTCTCTCTCAATTTATTTAGTTCCCTTATTTGCTCTCTTTTTGTCTCTTCCCTTGCTCTACATTTTCTTCTTGCTTTTCTTCCTCTCTCTCACCTCTTTCTCTTTCTCCTATCTCACTCTCACTCCCTCTCCCACACTATCTCCTTCTCATCTCCCTCCCTCTCTCTCTTCATCTCTAGACCTTTCCATAATCTATATGTATGTATATTCTCTCCCTCTCTCAAAATATCTCTATCTCCCTATTTATTTTTCTCCCACTCTCTCACTTGTTATATTCCTCTCCTATTTTTTGTCTCTCTCTTACTTATATTATGATGGTCTCTCGTCTCTCATTTTCTTCACCATCTTTCACCCACAACCATTCTCTCTTACTCCTCTTCTTTCTTTCACTCCATCTCACTTCCTCTCTCTTCCCTTAATATCTCTTCCCTCTTCCTTTCTCTCTCATTCTCTCTATTAAATTTCACTCTCACTCTTACTTGCTCTCTTTCTCACCCCCTTTTCTTTGTCTTTCTCTCTCTCTCTCTCAATCTCCCTCCTCCTACTCTACCTCTCTATCACCGTCTCCCTCTTTCTATCACTCTCTTCTCTCCCAATTTCTCTCTCACTCACTCTATCTTTCTGTCACTCCTTCCTTCATTTCAACATAGCTCACTCCCTTCTCTCTTTCTCACTCTTTGTTATCTCTCTCTCACTTACTCTCTATACTATTGCTCCATCTTCTCTAACTACTTCTCTTCATCCATTCTTTCACTCTCTCTTCTCTCTCCCCTCCCTCCCTCCCATTCTCACTTACGCTTTCCTCTATCTCTCTCACTCACTTCTCTCCCTCTATCCCCCTTCCTTCTTCCTCTCTCCCTTTATAACTCCTCTCTCTAACTCTTTATCATCCATTCTTTGCTCTCCCTTTCTCTCCCCTTCTCACTAAATCTCTCTTGATTTATCTTCCAGCACTCTTTATTTCTCTCTCACACTATCTCTCCCTCTCTTGCTCGCTCTTCCTCTTCAATCTTTCTCATGACCTTTCTTTACCTCTCATTATTTCTCTTTACCACTCATGCTATCTCTTATACTCTCTATTAAATCTCTCTTTCTCAGTCGTTTGCTCTCTTACGTTGCCTTTTATTCTCTCTCTTTCTCTCACTCTATCCCTCGCTCTCTCTAGCTCTCCCTATTTCCCATTCTCTCTCTCCATCCCCAACTTCCTCTCTATTGCTTCCATCCCTCCCAATGTCTGGATGGAGAGAAAAAGGGAGAGATTGCGTGTGAGAAATAGAAAAGAAGAGAGGAAGGGACAAACAGAGAGGAAAGAGAGAAATAGAAGAGAAAGAGTTAGAGAAGAGTGAGCAACTATAGAGAAAGAGAATGTAAATAAATAGTAAGAATGAGAGAGGAAGGGAGCAAAGTAGGAAGAGAAAGAGCGAGATAAAGGGAGAAAAGGAGAGTGAGGGAAGGTAGAGAAAGAGAAAGTGAGCAAGAGGGAGAATTAGAGAATGAGAGAAAATGAGAGAGAGCGCTGAAGAGTGAGAAGAGAAAGAGGGGAGCCGGGGAGGGCAAGTGGAGAGAACTTAAGAGAGAGGGAAAGGGAGGGAAGTGAGATACATAGAGAAAGTGAGAGTGTAGGAAAGAGTGAGAAGAGTAAGAGAGAAGTTGACAGAGAATAGAGAGTGAGCGCAAGATGACGATAGAAATAAGAGAGAGAATAGAGATTGTGAAAGAGATAAAGAGAGGGAATAAGAGTAAGAGTGAAGCTGAAGAAAGAGAGGGCGGAAGAGAGAGTAAGAGAAAGGGAGCAAGAGAGAATGATAGATGGAGTAAGAGAGAGAGAGAGAGAGTGAAAGGGTGAGAGTGCAATAGAGAAAGAGAGAGAGAGAGAGAAGAGAATGAGAGCAAGAATGACAATGAAATTAAAGAGAGTGAGGGAGCCAAGATGGGGGAGAGACAAAAAGAGAATGAAACAGAGAAATGATAGAGAGTGAGGTAAGAGAGGGATAGAGAGAGAAATAGAGAGCGGAATAAGGGAGGGAGGAAAAGTAATAAATAATAAGAGAGAAGAGTGGGTGAGAAAGCAAAGAGATAGAGAATGAGAGGAAGGTAGAGAGAGATTAAGTGATGGATATAGGGAGACAAAGAGAGAGAAAAGAGAGGAAGAGAGAGCAATGGGCGAGAGAGAGAAACATGTTGGAGAGTGAGAGACATAGTGAGAAAGGAAGAGAGGGAGAAACAGAGATAGAGGAAAAGAGTAAAGAGAGTGAGAAGATAGCAAGGGATAGGTAATAAAGCGAGAGAGAAAGAGAGAAAGAATAGAGAGTGATAGACATAGTAAGAAAGGGTGAGAGTGAGAAAGAGAGAGATAGAGGGCAAGAGTAAGGGAGAGAGTGAGAGATTGGAGACCTTGTGGGAGAGAGAAAGAATGAAAGATTGCAGAGGGAGAGAGGAGAAGTGAGAGAGGAAACGATATTGATCAAGATGGAGATAGGGAGCAAGAGGGCAGTGAGTGGAGGGGGGAGAGAGAGTGAGAGAGATTGAGATAGAGAGAGTGGGAGGGTGAGAAGTGGAATGGAGAGAGGGGAAATAAAGAATGAGGGAGAGTGGGAGAGATATAGAAAGAAGATAAAGTGAGAGAAGAGGGGTAAAAAGAAAGAAATAGAGAGAGTGAAAGAGAGTATGAGTGGTGAAAAAGAAAGAGATAGAGAGACAGCGGGATGCTGTGAGAGAGAAATAGAGAGAAGAGAAAGTGAGAGAAGAGAGAGAAAGAGAGAGGAATTGGAGAGAGCAATGGAGAAAATGAGAGGGAAGGAGGGAGATAGATAAGTGCAAGAGGAGAGCAAAGAGTGATAGGGGGAAAGGGAGAAAAAGAGGGAAGGAGGGAGGGATTGAGATTGGGAGGGAGAGTAAGAGGATGAGTTAAAAGGAGAGAATGAGAGGGGGAGATGGAGAGGGAGTGAGGAAGAAAGAGGGAGTGAGAAAGAAACAGGGAGAACATGGAAGGGAGGGTAGCAGAGGGAGAGAATGAGAGAGAGGGGACGAGAGAGAGGGCGAGAGAAAGGGAGAGGGAGAGCAAGAGAGAAATAGAGAAAAATGAAAGTGAGAGAAAGAGAGCAAGAGAGAGGGAATGAGAGAGAGTTATAAGAAAATGAGAGGGAAAGATAGGGAGCGAACAAGTGAGTACAAGAGGAGAGAGAGAGGGAGAAAGAGAGGGAGGGTTGGATTGAAAAAGAGAGGTATCGAGGAGGAAGGAGAGATGTATGAGAGAAAATAATAAATAATGAGATAGGTATGAGTACAGAGAGCAAGATGTGAGAGCAATTGAGAGATTGTTTGTGAGGGAGGGAGTGTGAGAGAGTGTGTGATAGATAGAGGGAGAGAAAGAGTGAGTAAAGAGAGGGAAGAGAGGCAGATAGAAGAAATATCAAGAGAGAGAGATAGAGAGCAGCAAAAGTGAGCATACAAATAATACAGAGAGCTGAAATAGAGAGAGAGAGAGAGCAAGAGAGCAAGATAAGATAGGGATTGAAGAGTGAGCGAAGGGAGATAGGGAGAGAGGGTAAGGCAGAAATCGAGAGAGGAGAGAGACTCTGTAAATGTAGAGCAAATGATAGTGAGTGAGAGGTAGATAGAGCGAGAGAGGGAGGGAGAAAAGACATAGTGAGAGATTAAATTAATGAAAAAGGGAAAGAGTGAGGGAGAAAGAGAGAGAGAGATAATTGGAGAGAAAGTGTGAGTAAAGTGATAAGAGAGTGATAAAAGAGAGCAAGAAATAGTGTGTCAAAGAGAGCAAGAAGAGAGCAATAGAGAAAGAAAAAGTGATAAAGTATAAATTGAGAAAGAGCGAGAGAGAAAGAGAGTGAGGAAGAGAGAGAATAATGGAGGGACTGAGAGAGATGGAAGAAAGTGGAAGCGATAGAGGAAGAGGGAGTGAAAAAAGATATGGAGAGAGAGTGAGAGAGATGGAGAGAGGAGGTACAAAATGAGATTTAGTGGGAGAGATGGGGGTGAATTGGAAGAGAGTGAGAGAGAGAGAGAGGAGAGTGTGTGTGAGAGAGAAAGAGAGAGCGAGAGAGGGAGAGGAAGGGAGGGAAGGAATGATGGGAGTGGGGAAGAGTGGGAGAGAGAGATTGAGAGGAGAGAGAGGAGCGAGCGCTATAAAAGAGAGAGTAAGTGATGGAGAGTGAACATGATGTGAGAAAGAGAGGGAATGAGGGAGTATGTGTGTGAGTGAAACTGAAGAGATAGGAAGAGTGAATGAGAAAGGGAGAGTGTGAGAGAGAAATGGAGAGGAGAGATGGCAAGGGAAGAGAGAGCAGAAAATAACGATAGATGGAGAGGGTTTGGGAGGGAGGGGTGAGACAAAGAGAGAGGGAGAGAAAAAGGGAGAAGAGAGGGCAAGAGAAAAAGAAAGAGAAGAAAGCTAGGGAGTAAGAATGAGAGTGAAATTGAAGAGAGGGAGCCAAGAAGGAGAGAGAGATAAAAAGAGAGAAATAGAGAAAAATAGAGTGTGAGGTAAGCGAGGGAATAGAGAGCGAAATAAGGAGAGGCATGGAAGTAATAAACAATAAGAGAGAAAAGGGGCTAAGAAATAGAAGAGATAGATATTGAGGGACTCACTCATTCACTCCCTCTCCCTCCCTCTCGTTTTCTCCATTGCTCTCTAATTCCCTCCCTCTCGCTGACTCTACCTCTCGCTGTCACTCCTACTCCCTCTCTTTATCTCTTTCATACTCTCTATCCTTCCTTCCACTTTCTATAGCTATCTCGCTCACACTCTTTATTCTTTGTCAACTCTCT
>JAKZJZ010001932.1:0-22666 GCA_022702705.1 Papilionanthe hookeriana x Papilionanthe teres
GAAGTTTAAAGGACGAGTTCCTATGTGACTCTTCGGGCCTCAGGATCGCCTCGGCGGCCTCGGTCTCATGAAGGGGCCGACATACACTACACTTACACACTACATTTCCACACACTTCCTAAAACCACACCCATACCCAACTTCGACCTCCCGACTCATGTAGGTGATTCACATGGATGGTCCTTAACCCCTAAGCCCTCGCAAGAGTGGTTAGAACAACATAACTAATGCCTCAAATGAGTCCTTTCATGGCTCATACGGGCTTGAATGGCTTCATGGCTCAACCAAAATGATTTCACCCCACCCAAATTCACCCAATCTTCAATTTCCCAAATTTTCAATTTTCGACCCCGTGACCCTACACCTACTAAACCTACCCAAAACCTCGAATTACCCAAATTTTCGCAAAATCTCCAAATTACCTAAAATTTTCCAAAATCAATCCCAAACACCTCCACATCACTCAAATTGATCATCCATACCCAAAAATACCAAAAATTCCAAGAATACCCCCCAATACCCTCCAAATACCCAAAATACCCTTCGGCCTAAAAATCCAAAAATTCAGAAAATTCCCAGAAAATTCCAGAAAATCCCAAATATTCCCAATTTCATTTTGTCCAACTACACCATGGGCCAATTTTGTCAATTTACCCTACTTTTGTCAAAACCCCCAAATCGACCCATTTTAACCCAAAGCTGGACCCAATGTCAAACCAAACATACCCAATTGACCCCAATTTTGGTCCAATTCAATTCTAAACTTCAATTCAACATTCCCAATACCAATTTAGACCAAATCCAAGTCCAATTTGATTGACATTTGGATCCAATCTCACTTTGGGCCTTAAAGCCCAAATTTGGACCCATGACCCAAACTTAACCCAAACTAACCCAATTCAACTCCAATTAACCCCAAATCTTTTCTAAACCTTCCTTAACATCCTCATAAACAAAACACTAACATGATTTGCCCAAGATTTTGACCCAAACCCCACTCAAATTCAACCCAAAATCAAAAAGCCCAATTTCGACCTAAACCCAAATCTAACCCAAATAAAGCCCAAACCTCAAAATTAAAACCCAACCAAAGCCAAAACCTCTTTGAAACACTCCCATAAACATTTCTTAATATTTATTTTACATCAATTTCAACCCTAGCCCAACATTGGCCCAAGTTAGCCCAACTTGACCTACATCGGCCCATTCACCAAAAGAATTCAAATCCAACCCAATTCAAGTCCAAACTACCCCAAATTTGCTTCAAGTCACTCATGACACATCCATGAGCTAAACCCAATAATTATTTGGCCCAACCTCTTTACAAAATTTCATCCCAAAATCCATTTTAAAATTCAAGAGCCCACTTTCCTAATCCATCTTAAAAGCCCATCTAAAACCCTTTCAAAAAGCCCAAAATTCTTCCAAGGCCCATATGACATTTCCCCTCATCATACTTTCAATTAAAATCATCCCTAAGTCCTAAATTCATCATCAAATAATTCCAAATCAAGCCTCATGCCAAATCACCCCTAAATACCAAAATTTTCCTTAAATCCATTTCCATGAAATCGACTTTACTTTTCCCAAGCCAAATGGAGCCATGGAGCCATGCATAAGCCATATGCAAGCCATGAGAGCCTCTTTACATGTCACCATGCCATTTTGGGCAAAAGGAGGAGGCTCTTTCCTTAACTCCTAAAGGTGGTTAACCACTTACATGATTCCACTAAACCATGCTTAAGCCTAATCGTACTGATCGCGACTCGACCCCACTAATCAAGCCGATCCAAATCACTTTCTCCTCAGCCCTAAACCATGCCTCGTGGTGCACCTAGCCCAAATGGGTGGGTCGACCCATTTAGGTCCAAATCTAGCCCATGCCCCATTCCACTTCGATCAAAGCCTTTACACATGTCCATGGCCAATCGGATCAGACAAACCTCCAGCCCCCGACCCACCCGACCTCGAGGGTGACCCATGCCCGGCCGCCGCCACTGTGCCGCCGGAAAACACCATGGCCGAGAGCTCACATGCGAGCCAACATCGAAATTCTCACTCACGAGCCGCCCCATCCCTAGGGTCACCACGGCCGATCTTCTCCTCACTGCAGCAAACTCGATCCCAAGCCCTAACTCTCCCGGAGGCCCCCCACCAACTTTATTTAAACTCCACCCCTCTCGGCCATGAGGAGAGCCAAGCACAAACCTCGCCGAAACTCGCCAAAATTGTTCCAAACCCTTCACCATCCTGAGAGCAGCTGGATCCCCATTGTCAATTCTGCCCTAATCCCCACCAACCGCAGCCCACTTTCTCAACCGAAATTCCACCCAAAACCGTGACACTTTGCCACAATGAGCCAATCCTCAAATCGATCGGTCCTACACCTTCACCGGACCAAGAGGAGAAGTTTCCCACCGAAAGCCCCATCTCCAAAGCCACCTAGCTTGCTCCAGCCTCCAAGCTTTGTGGATCTACCGTGGTCACTTTCATAGCCAGTAATTCACTGCACTCGTGAGACTTCATCCGGAGCTTCACGGACCCAATCGAAGGTGCAACAACTCTCGCATCGAGCCACACTTCTCTCGAGCTAAGGTATGAGTTAACTATCCATCCCGAGCTTCGGAGATTCTCCATTTCAAATGCCTTAGTTTCAATGCATGTTAGCCGTATAGATGTGTTCGTCTCTTCAAGACGAATCCATAGAGTATAAGAACATGAAAATCCATCGAGAATCGAGCGAGATCTGTGGATTTAAGCATGACTGCTCTCAGCGAGAACACTCGGGACGATGAACCGGATGCCGTCCATTCGATACACGCGCGCACGGACGGCCAGATCGCGCTCGACTCGTGAGACGCGCACGAGAACCGCGGGCCCGGGCCGCCGACTCAGTGGGCGGCGTCGAACGGGAGCGCGACGCGCGTGCGTTCGGAGTCGCCGAGGCTCGACGCGGCGCCGCGTGGATAAATAGAAAATTAGGGTATTTTCTTATTTATTTAATTCCCTAAACTTCAAAAATCCATATCTTCGTGTAGAAAAATCACAAAAATAAAATAAAAATACCTCTCGCTCGCTGAACGAGGAGAATAATGTGGAAAAGAAATCATTTAATTTAATTAAGTATTTTATTTTTTATGATTTATTTACTCTCCGCATACATTTAATTCTCCATGCATGTATACAATTCACCATGGCATGAGACCATGTAGCTTAAGCCTCGAACTCGGGAACATTCCCCGAATTTTCCAAGGTCGTAGGCCATCTCCGCGAAAAGTTATTTATTTTTCAAATGCATGTTGTCAGTTTTGAGTATTTTAATTCCAAAAATTAGCATGTTGTGAAATAAATTCTAGAAATATTTGGTGATGTTCCTTATGACCAGCAGAACTCTAGGAAAAATAGTGACTCGAGTTAATTCACTCGCATTAACCCTAATCGGCTTAAACACCTAAAATAGGTCTTTAATTAATTAGAGTTAACCAGGTATCAAATTGACTTGAAATCAATTCTCCACTGACCTTTAGGATCAGAGGAATCCACCATAAAAATTTGAAGTCAATCGACTCTGCTAGCCCCACTAATCGGGCCGATTAAGCCACTTAGCCATTTTAAACTTTAAAAATTCATAACTTTTAAAATACTTTTTAAAAATTCACCAAATCGGTTTTGGAGCCTCTCTGATATCAGGGGAACCTAAGAAAATTAAAATTTCAATTTTCTAAAAAAGTTGATTTTTAATAATATTTTAATATTTTTAATAATTAAAAAATAATAAAAATCACAAAAATAATAAAATTCACCAAAATGTCACATTTTGAATTTTAATCACTTAGGAACAAATCCCACATTTTTCCTAAGTCTATTTAGTGAGATATTAAATTTTAAAGCCCTAGGGTAATTTTAAAATTAAAAAAATGTATTTTCTAGCATTTTCACTAAAATAATTATTATAAATCATAGAAAAATCAGAAAATTGCAAAATTTGATTCTCTGGTTTCCTTGATATCAGAGAGATTTTTGAAAAATATAAAATCCATTTTTCAACATTTATTTTATTTTTAAATTAATTAACACTCCAAAACTCAAAATAATTATAATAAAAATAATATAATTCAAAAAATCACCAAAATTGGTCCAAGTGCTTCTCTGGTCATTAGGAATGTCCCCTAATTTTCTTAAGGACAGAAACTTTCCCTTGGTCATGTTATCAAATTTTCCTCGAAAATCTCTATTTTCCACCAAAAATAATTATATAAATAAATTAAATACAGAAAAATCACATTTTCTCCTCTCATGTCTTTATTGACATATGAGTGAAGTCACATAAAAATTTCAAGTTCATTTGAGTTCAATTTAGTGAGTTATGAAATTATTAAGCTTAAAGGGTAAAATGGTAATTAAAATCTTTAATCCTTAATTAAAACTTTAGGTTTAATAAAAAATCAACAAGTAAAATATTTGATCCTAATCTGATTCGGATGATTGAAATTTAAATAATTAAAGGGTAGAAACCCATTAAATAATTTTAAAATGATTAAACTTTAATTAAATAATAGATTAAATTCTAAGAATAATAAAATCGAATTATTAAAATAAGGGATCTTTATTAGAAGAGATTTATTCTTTAATTTAAAAATCCCTAAATTAATTATATCAACTAATACTCAACTTTTAATTAAAATGATAACTCAAATTTAAAATATTAAAAGACTTAATTAAATTATTAAACTCTTTCAAATTTCAATTAAAATTAAAAATAAAGTAAATTAAAGATAAATTAAATTAAAATTAAATAATTAAATTAAATTAAATTAAATAATTAAATTAAATTAAATTAAATTAAATTAAATTAATAATTAAATTAAATTAAATTAAACAATTAAATTAAATTAAATTAAATTAAATTAAATTAAATTAAATTAAATTAAATTAAATTAAATTAAATTAAATTAAATTAAATTAAATTAAATTAAATTAAATTAAATTAAATTAAATTAAATAATTAAATCAAATTAAATTAAACATCAAATCAAATTAAATTAAACTAAATCAAATTAAATTAAAACTCAATTAAATTAAGTTAAATTAAATATAACATCACCTAAGATATAAAAGAAATTAAATATAAAACAACTCAACACTATTCCAAATTTAAACTCTTTAACTTAAACCAAATCATTTCAATACTAACTTACCCTCGAAAGCTTTAGTTATTATAAACTCCTAAATAAAACATTAAACGAAGTGTCACTTCACTCATAGGATATTCAAATGTCCTAGTTCACTCGAGCAAGTTAACAAAACTTCAAAACTTTGACGATCGATTCATTTATATAATTAAATTCATTTCGACTTAAAACAATCCCTGAAATATCGAAAAGATGTTTAAGATTCTTCTTAAGCACTTCCTCAATATGATAGATATTTATAAGAACAATCGAATTTGATTATTCTTCGATGAAGAAAATCGTCCTTAAACCAAAACCCAAAGAACCTAGTACGTCATAGAGACGACTAGCCATGTGATTAGAATTCGTGTAAAACCATAACCTTTCCCTTAGCCTTTACCTAGAACTCGCTTAAATATGCTAATCGTGTTTTAAGTGTACTGGATGACTGGAAGACCCTCCGTGTACGCTTTTATTTTATCGCAATTTACTTTCGCAATTTACTTTCGCAATTTACTTTATCGTCAAATGCATTTTACTTTTCGTATGATAAAACAACAGCTGCATGAAAACCCACACCTTGTAGATGAACTTCTAAAACCGAAACCAAAATTAAGTTAAAAGTCATTGCAAGATAAAATTCACCGCCACAACATTTCAAAATATAAAACAACTCAAAATTTAATCACAAACGTAACACAAAACTACAATTACAACTAAATTAAAACGTCCCGTCTGGATGATCGGAATACTTCTGATGATGTAACCTACGTGTCGCTAACTGGATTTCCCACGGCCTAAATGAAAGTGTGGAACTCATTCAACTGAGTTTAGCAAATTCATCCTGACTAAGTGAATCCGATAAAAATAACGATGCCTAAGGATGGAACCGCGGATCTTAACCGTGTCGTTATAATCAACTTTAAGATTTGTTTTAATTAAAACACAAAAAACACTTGGAAATTAAGATTTTCTCTAAACCAAAACACTTCTCTCATCCCCCGATTTATGATTTCTAAAACTAAACCTCTCGCAACAACAAGGAGCTCTGAGCATCAGCGGGCAAGACGACCATCGTCATCAAGCAAAACCCGAGTCTACTTCAAAGAAACTTTCCTAGAATTAAAACAACCAAGCCATGTGACTTCGAGGTAGCTTCGCCTAAGTGCAACATAAATCCTCAACTCTTCGTTAGGCATTTCGTATTGCAAATTAAGCCCTAACCTGGCCTTAGATTCCGAGGTAGCCGTCCGATACGACAATAAACCCTCACATCTTCTGATGCTATTTTGCTTCGATTTTATCATACAAATATAAGCCCTAATTAATTGAAATCGGCAAGATCGAAATATCAAATAAACATTAGACTTTCCTAAATTCAAGCCAAACAATATGATAGTCTGAAATTATCGAAGTTCACTTCGAATCGTTGATTTCTCCTACCTTTCTTCCTTTGGATTCACAAAACAAAATGTTCCAAAAATTCGATCCATTCCCTATCGAAATTCCAAAATTCAATCTTTCGAAAACCTTAAACTTTCAAATTCTCGAGAGCAGAATTATCTGATTATTATCGAGAGTTTTCTTAGGTGATTCCCGTCACTTAAGATGTAATTAACTATGTGGCTTGCCCTTATATGGAATTTTAAAGAACCTGTGTAATATAAACCCCGTTTAATGTTTTCATATTAGCAGTGGAAACTCGTTTCGCTTATAAAATCGGTTCGCATACCAAACGGATGTCACTAATCTTCTAGTTTATTTAATCAAGCCCCACCATCAAGCATGGTGTCTATCCTCAGTGATGTATACACGGCTTCATGGTGCGGTGCTCGTTTATATAAACTATTCTGGATGCGAGGCTCTGCTTAATCTCATATCTTAAAACCTTCAAATTTAAAAATTATTTTCAAAATCAAATACTACTTTTCAAATTATTTATTTTAATTAAATTAAAAATTCGCCGACGATTTCGTTAAGCGACCCCTCTTCAAAATAAAACACGACCTAAAAATAAGCCGCACAGATTTCCGGCGACTCCACTGTGGAATATTCCTCTCTCCATTATAATCAAATAACTCCGTTTTCAAAATCGGTAGTGTATCCATGTCCCTAATGGATCAAACTACCCTTCTTTCCGTTGGAATACTATGTTCATTTCTATCTCGAACAAGTATAGCCTAACATTCTCTCTGATTTAGGAGCCACTCGTTCTAGTACACCCCTAAACAGAGAGGTTCCGAGATCCTTTTACCTCATTTCCGAGGCGAGGTGACCCTCAATAAGTGTTAGCTTAGGAGTGATCCTTCGAGTCTGGGAAGTCTTGCTTAAGACTTTCTTTTCCTTTCGAATCGGATTCCTTACCTTCTCTACACCTTCGAACGTTCCGTTCTAAATAAACAAACCCTCTAATAAGTGATTCTTTTAACAAATGATAAATACATGAACAAAGAATGAGTTCGACTCTTTTCAATTCCTTTCTTTTCGTCCCGAAGAAAAGAAGCATAACTCGGGACTCGACAACCGAATCTACTCTCAGAAATGGAAGCCCCGAAACCGATTTTCTCCTTCACCAACGGACCGGACTTCGCCGTCTATAAGGATGAGCCGCCCGACAACGGGGTCATCCGATTCGGGATGGGATTCGAAAACACGAACGTCAAGGTCACCGACGTCTCCTCTTCGCACCGACGAACAAGGTATCCGAAGCCGAGGAACCACCGCTCGAGTTCAACCTTAGGTCGACCCAAGAGTTTCCTCCCCCGCAAAGGGTCCCGACTCAGGAGGAGTACCGCCGTCCGCAGAGGACCGCTCTCACTACCCCCACCGGTCTAGTCGTTTCCGCACCTACCCCGACTTCCGCCAAATCAAAGGGGAAAGGAATCCTAACTATGATAAACCCGTTACCGCGGAGGGTACGGATCTTCCCGTAAGACCTTCTCGTCTTCGAAATCGGTCCGAGCTCGAAGATTCCGTCGCCGACAAAGACCCAAAGAAGAAATAGAAATGAATGATCGCCAGGAAGCCGTAGCCGCCGAGATCGCCTTCCCGAGGAAATTCCGTAGTTACCGTAATATACACCGCTACCGAATATACACCACCGCCCGACTACATACCACTTTTGGGAGGAAGCATGTTCCATCCCCTCTCCGCCGCAGAGGATGAGGAGAATGTTCGCAAGATTGCCGCCACATTACCACAGCACTCGCATACTACAACGATACCGCAAGAAAAGAATCGAACTACGCCGTTTCGCTTCGACCGCAAACTTTGCGGTAAAAGCTAAGCAAAGAAGGAAAACTCGCCCCGTGTCGAAATTCTACGAAGGATAGGGCGGTGCCGGCCAAATCCCGTCTCGGGGCCCCGAGTGTAACCCGCCGTCATGATGTGAAAAGCCAAGCAAGAGAATGAAGGCTAGCCCGCCCGTCGTAGTATCGTGTTACATGACAGGAGGATACCACCTTCCAAAGATTCGGCCGATGCACCATCCGGTCGCAGACCTTCCGTCTGCGAAGGATGGTGCGGCGTCCCACTACGGGCGCTCGAGACCGAAACAAGCAGCTCGAGAGAGAAAGTCTCGCCAGAGGCCGGAATCGAAGAAAGTGCTACCGCGATGAAGGGGACTCGTAAAAAGGACCCGCAACCATCGCACGACAACCACAAAGATACACGTAAAGCTCCGCTAGAAGATGCCATGGAAAAGCCGAGAACCGACATCCGATCGGTCGGCAAAAGAAAGAGAAGAAAAGTTCTGAGATGAGATCGACTCATCTGAATTCATGGACAACGAATATGCAAATCAACATGGTTGAGACACGAGCTTCATCATCTTCTCAAGGTGCTCCCGGCACTGCGTAGAAAGAGAGGAGCCGAACCGATGAAGAGACAGCCTTCAGAAAAGGACGACACGATCGCTCAAATGGCGAAGAGGATGGAAGAGATGGCCATAGCACTAGCCACTCTCCAAAGTCAAGTACAACCACATGCAGAGACACCCCCGTAAGTCATTCACATCGTAGACGGAGGAAAGGAGATTACATCCGTCAACTGGGATGACCAACTGAAAAGGATACAACACAAAGTATGATCCCCGAAAAGGATATCAAGAACTCGTGAACAAAGCAGTGCGAGAAGCTCCTAAGACAATCGAAGAACTGGACATCTATTCTGACGGCAGACTCTACCCGAAGAATTCGACGCCGTCCAATACCCAAAGGGCTTCGTACCACCTCTCGTTTAAGACCTTCGACGGAACCGGAACCCCCGACAAAGATGTCGCACACTTTCGTGCCGCTTGTCGCAATGCCGGCGGAGCGATGCGCTACTCTTCCGATGCGTCATAGCAGTCCGTCGGAATCGCCTTCGACCGGTATGCGAATTACCCAACTGGATCCAGTAAAGACATTCTCGTAGCTAGAGAGCCTCTTCATTAAGCCGATTTGTCGGAGTCTCGCACCACATCACTATAGTGATTTGAAGGTAGAGAAACAAAGGCCGAATGAAACTCTAATGGATTACATACTTCGACTGAGAAATTTAAGTATGAAGTGTGAACCACAACCGCAAGAACAACATGCAGCCAGCATTCGCTTAAAAGCATTCACGGCCCGATAAAGACTTCTCCTCAAGGGATTCACTATTAAGACTTTCGAGAAGTTGTTAAGCAAGGCCGAAGCTTCGCAAGAAGAGGCGAAGCAATTAAGTTTCGCCGACAAGACGGACAAGGCGATGCCGATGAAGACTTTCGAAAAGAAATCCGGGTCGCTGGCAAGCTAGCCGACAAAGGCAAACAACCGATGCAAATACCACCGTAATCTGCCGCAAAGAACTACAACAAAATTACCAAAGAACCCCGGTCCAAACTATCGTCTCCGCAAGATGAACAACCGTCTCGTCCGCAACGCATATCAAGGAGCTTCGAGCAGAGAATATCCGTTCAAGAATGAAGCAAGCACTAAAGATGTTCCGTAGCCTAATGAAAACTCCGCATTTCCACCGCTGCAGCCCAAAAGACTCGTAGGAAGTCAACAAGAAAGGTGATCCCAACTTTCGCCCCTACCATCTGGATGTCTAGGCACAAGATGTAAGACTCGCATTACCTTCAAAAGTCGGCTCAACGACAACCTTCTGAAAGGAAATATAACAATCCCGAATGAGTACACGAAGGAACCCCGTAAAGGAGGTTCCGTCAATGTTATCTCAACCGATCCCGTCATTCCGATGTATCCCTATGCAACCGACGATGGATGGACTACCGCCTCGACGAGATCTTCGAAGAAGATTTTAGACAACATCCGAACCGCTTCTGCGACGAGCTTCAATTCGTAGTTCGAGACCCGTTAAGCCGGTACTATCACTTGCGATAAGAACCACCTCGACAGAGACAATCGAAGAGAAGAAGAAAATCGACGAAGAAGAGGGGACCGAGATTCCTAAGGCTGCATTAGGGGTCGCTTATCCTAGATAGTTGTTTCCGATTCTGGGAGAAATCCTCGAACCTCTCGATTTTGTATGATTATCTCGCTCACTTCGGTGGGATCATATAATGATAAGGGTGATGGCGTCGGCTACGTTTCGACCGTTTCTAACGATTACGTAACTAGCGACAATCCGGCGTCGATTTCGATACCAACAACAATTCTCAAATCATACATGATCTCGACGATCAAAACGACGAAGAAGGCATCCATCAAGGAGGCTACGAGAGTTCAACAAGCAACGGATCTATCCGTGAGTTTCGAGGAGCTCCAGCATACGATGAGTTGGAGCCTTCGCATTCGAAGATAATCCGAAGAGCTACCATTCCGATTCAGTAGGAGACACCGACAAACTCAATACTAGATTCGAAGAAATTGCGAAGTCAACCTAAGAAGTGGAAAAGTTCTACCTCCGAGAACTCGGTCCAAAAGACAAAGGAAAGGTGTGGTCGTTCAAGAAGAACCAACCCCAGCAGAAGAAATACCCATTCGAGAAGAAGCCGAGACGCAGAGAACAAAGCGACTACAACGTGCTAGCCCATCTTAGGAAACTACCGCCAAACCGAGCATTTACGATGCTCTCATCTTATCAAAGGAGATGAGAGAAGCTCGATCAAGGCCTTACTTCGATCCGGAAATTCGCATATCTCAAATGGCTCGTGAGATTCCTTAGATGAGGCTCGCTTCGTTAAAGGAACAGCGAGGTGTCACCTTCACGTACAATGACCTACTACTGGGGATGCACAGATCACAACCGACCGTCGTACATTTCGGCTACAATCGGGAAGTTTACGCTCTCCGCAGTATTGGTGGATCCAGGAGCATCAATCAATATAATGAGTCTTCGAACACTAAGCATACTTGGAAATCGATGCTCGCAGCTCGAGGCCGACAAAATGTTATTAAGAGGATTCAACCGTAAAGGAGAAAGAGCCCTCTAGTCAATAACGCTACCGATGAAGACCGGTGATTTAGCAAAGACAACCGCAAAATTTCATATAATCGATTCGAAACGTCGTTCAACGCTCTACCGAGCCGACCATGGATACATGAAAACAGGATGGTACCATCATCTCTACACCACGTGCATCAAATATTACGATGAGGAGGAATGATGCATCAAAGGAGACTTACAACCATTCTCCGTACATGAAATCGGAATCCATGAAGATGCAACTTTATTATGCACCGCCAAAGAAAACAATCTTCTCAAGAGATACCATAACAAATGAAGCAAAGAAAGTTCGTGACAACGAAGAACTCCGAAGTTCTAGTCCAACAGCCACTCACCACTCCCTTCCGGCGAGATGGTGAAGGTTTCTCCACAACTCGCATCCGAGGTCGAGGCCGGGGACGAGGCCGCGGTAGAGACACTCAGACAATCGGGATTTAAGAAACCAACCATCAATGTCGATCGGGAAGATAGCTTCCGAAGAGGAAAAAGAAATCAAGCAAGAAGCGAAGAACAATAAGTCGAAAGAAGCCGCAATACAAGATCTCCCTCGAAGATGAAAAGAACGAAGAATACAAATCAATGTACGAGAAGATTAACCACTACGTACATACTATGACCCTAACTCCGATCCATTCTAATAAGATCGAGGGTATGCGAGGTCAAAGAGGTACGTAGTGATCGTGCAAAGCCGATCAAATTCTACCGTGGTGCTTCTTCCTCCAAAACTCGAAAATAATGTACAATTCGAAGATGTCACTTCATCGAATTAATGGAATTACCTTTTCGAGTGGTACTCTCCCCGTGTTCAAAATTTAATTCAACGTGGTTTCTTACTCTCGACAATCGACAAAAGCGCCAATCACAACATTTTGAAAAGTTATGGAATAACTCCGCCGTCCTCCCAATTCAAAGTATGGACTCTGATTCTACGACAAGAGGTCAGCCGACGATACCGAACTTTGCTTGGTCGTCACTTCGCAAGTCCAATGAAAACCGCATGGAAACTACGTACGAACTCGAAGATTTACAAATCGAGACGCTCCACCGTAATTCGAAGAAGAAATTAAATCCACAATGATGAGTTAACTGGAAGTTAACTTAGGTACTAAATAAGAGCCTAGTACCTACCTTTGTTAGCTCCTTACTCAACAAAGAAGACTCCGGAGAAATAATCAAATTGTTAATGGAATTTAAAGACCGTTTTGCTTCGAGCTACGATGAAATGCCAGGATTAGCCCCAGTAGGTCGTAAATCCATAAGCTAGGAGTGATCCTACTGTCTCCTGCCGTACAAGGTCCTGCAAGAATGCGTCTGGAAATCGAACAACAAGTCATACCGGGTTAAAAAGCTAATGAGACGCTAAATTTGTCCGCGAAGAACAATACCCGACCCGGCTAGCCAACGTAGTGCCGCTGAAAGAAGAATGGTCGCATCGAACTTGTGTGGACTTCGCAGATTTAAACAAGGCATGTCCAAAAGATGAATTCCTCTACCGATTCCGTAACCGATGATCGATATCGCTTCGACACATGAAATATTCTCATTCATACGGATCTTCGTGATACAACCGTATAAAATGGCTCCGTAAGATGAAAAGCTTACAAAGATTCGTAACGCCGATCGTGAGTATTTTGCTACACGATGATGCCATCTCGGATCGAAGAACGCAGAGCAACTTACCAAAGAGCAATGACAAGAATTTTTGATGATCTCATCCACAATCAAGTCGAGTGCTACGTGGACGATGTCGTCATCAAAAGCAAAGTAAAGGAAAACCACCCGTATGATTCGAGAATTGTTTTCGAACGATTAAGACAATTTAACCTTAAGATGAATCCTTAAAATGCGCTTTCTGCGCCACCTCCGGAAATTCTTAGGATTCGTCGTCCGACATCGTGGAATCGAAATCGACCCGGAGAAGATTAAAGCCATCTTAGAAATGCCGCCTCCCAAAACCTTAAAACAACTACGATCTTTTCAAGGGAAGCCGGCATATCTTCGACGCTTTATCTCAAACCCGTCATGTAGGTGTCACCTTTCTCGCACTAGCTAAAAAGGACGCCAAATTTATTCGGAAGAGAAATGCCGTAAGGCCTTCGAAGACATTAAACAATATTTAATGACACCTCCCGTCTTAGCAGCCCTGGCCTCGTGCAGATCGCCGATACTTTACACCGCGGCTCTAGACGACTCTCTGAGCCCTCGTTACTCGTGTCAATGATGAGGGTAAAGAAAATGCTCTTTACTACTTAAGCCGTCGTTTACTCCCGACGGAAGTAAGGTATCCCGCAATCGAAAAGCATTGTCTCGTCCTCGATCTTCGCCGCTCAAAAGCTCGTGCACTACATGCTTTCTCATAAGGTCAACTCGATTTCGAAGTTTAATCCATCGCAATACTCGATGACTCGTCCAACACTTTCCTGCAGACTCGCCGTGATGGTCAATGATATTATCAGCAATTCGATATAACTTTCGTGCCTCGCGTGCCGTAAAGGGACAAGTCTTAAGCAGACTTCCTCGCAAAGACACCCTTCGCCGCCGAATCTCCTCTCAACGACGATCCGCCGCATGAACAAATAATGAGCCTAGAAGACCCCGATGATCGACGTTGGGAATTGTATTTCGACGGAGCATCTTCAAAGACACAAAGACGAAGAATCGCAAGTGATAAGGCTCGCAGAAGGCAGAATCGGCTAATCTTTATAACACCGGAGCTGGGGATGTTAAGATACTCCTACCACTCGACGTAACCGTGTACAAACAACGAAGCAGTATCACGAAGCCCTCATAACTGGATTGGAATTAACCATTCAAATCTGGGATAACAGTACATCAACATCTACTGGGATTCATACTAATCATTCAACAGATCGCCGACAATACAGAACTTTTAAACCAAGACTCGAACAAGACTTCCAAGATGCCATACAAATTGTTGAAATGCATTCCAAATGCGACAATCTACAAAATTCCTAGAAAAGAGAATGCTTTAACAGATGCTTTAGCTCGTCTCGCAAAAGAATTCGCTCGTTTGCAAGATGAATCAATGGAAGTGTCGACTCACTGACGCCAGTCCTATCACAAATCTCGACATGTACATAATACACAAATCGAAAAAGAAAAAGAATCAATGCAAAGAAGGATGTAAAAACACGAAGATCAGGCGACAACCATCGATGTATTACCCGCAAACAGAAAGCTACCGTGACGATAGTCGTCGTCCATCGTATCAAGAAAAGAACTCGTCTTACGCATTAATAAACAACACATTATACGAAGGTCTTTTCGATCAAATGCGGCTAAGGTGCCTAAGCGGGTCCGAGGCCCGTGAAATCGTTAAAGAGGTGCATTCGTGACTCGCGGCGCTCACTCACCGGTCCAAAGATGAAAATGAAAATTAAAAGACTAGTGGTACTACCGGCCCTCGATGATGACCGACCGCATGAAAATCGCCAAGAGCCGTCACCAATGCCAAGTGCACGGAGTGGTTCTACACCAACCTCCAAATGTGCTACACCCGACAACCGCGTCGCGGCCGTTCGAATGTCGGGGCACGTATATAGCGGGTCCGATAGAACCACCATCTTCAAAAGGACATCGTTTCATTCTCATGCGCTACGCATTACTTTTCCAAGTGCGTGCGCTCCACTTAGAGAAGTGAAAGCACACCACGTGCTGCAGCTTTTCAAGAACCAAGTTGTCTACCGTTTCGAGTGCCGCGCAGATCATCTCGCATAACGGCCGCATTCGAAGCACACAAATCAACAATTTTGTCAGAGACACGGAATCGACCGGCGATACTCAACAATTTACTACCCAAGAGCAAACGGCCTCGCCGAGGCTTTTAATAAAACTCTCGTTCAAATCTTAAAGAAAACCCCGGACGATAATAAGAGAAATTGGCACGAGAAATTGTTAGAAGCCTTACGCTGCCCACTGGACAACCTTCGTAACCCCTACTCAAGCTACACCTTACGCTCCGTGTATGGGTCCGAGGCAAGAGTTACCTCTTAGAGGTTCAGACCTTCCTTCACTCGAATCGTAACTCGCAAACAAGATCACGACAAGAAAACGCCGACTACGACTCGAAGAATTAGAAAGCTCGGAAGGGAAAAGACTCAGCAAGACAACATGAACTTAGAACTATACCAAGCTAAGATGGTTCAAGCCCACGACAAACCGGTCCGCCCAAGAACCTTCAAAGTCGGTGACTTAGTTCTCGTTCTTAAGAGACCCATTCTCGCACACCGCAAGATGGAGGAAAATTCGAACCCACTCGGGAAGGACCGTTTCGTGGTCAAGCAACGATACTCGTGGAGGTTCCTACCGCCTAGTGAATCGCCGTGGAGAACGACATATGCTTCCAATCAACGGACGATACTTGAAAAAATATTACGCTACCTCGATGTTTCGAAGGAATGAATTCTTCATCCCTAAGAAACACGGTGAAGTAATTACTCGTGATCGGGTCCGAACCCAAAAATAATAAAATGTGCTAAGATAAATAAAATCATGATAATTAAGTTTTCCTTGCTTTCCTTTTTCAAATCAAGATCTCTTTCCTCATCTTATCCTACTTCATTCCTCGTTAAATTTCAAAATATAAGAATAATAAAAAATGTATCTTTAATAAACATTTTCTTAATGTTCTTGTTCTTAAGATGTACTCTCGATCCTTTTCCTCGTCTTTTCAGCAGGAAATGTCGAACTGCGGTCTGGTCTTGAACTTTAAGAATGGCGTAAGCCTCGCACTCGATGAAAAGAGGGTGAAAGATGGAGCGATAATCGAGATCGACTCGCATTTCGCACCAGCAGGCCTACAAGACGAGGAAAGTGACCGGGTCCCGCTAACCGAGAAGAACTACCCTGGCATGACAAATGATGAAAGCTGGTGGCCCAAGCCACCAATCCAACAACAAGAAAAGAAAAGCAAACACCGAAGAAGACAAGAAAATGAAGTCCGTAGTCACTATACGGAGGGCATGCTTCATCGCCGCCGCGCCCGCGAGATTCAAGAAGTTCGGAGGGCTACTCTCACGCCCACGCAACGAAGAAATAAGAATCGCCGCATCCGTAAAATGTTAACAAAACTAGCCGCGACCAACATGACGAGACAACTCGCTAATGCCAAGACTCACATTTCAAGGACACCGGCTCACCAGAACTCGAAGAAAGGAGGCCACCTCCTAGAATCGTAAAAGAACTGTGGAAATCTCCGTAAGATCGAAGAAAGAAGGCTACCACGCCACCGGATGTAACCACCAAGCAAGGCATGACCTCGTCGTGCACAACCCCTGGGATGTCCCGACAGTGCATCATCCCCGAGGAGCCGAGGCGTGTGGGAACGTGAAGGGATTGAACCATATATCCCACAATATGTCACAAGGCCTCGCCATCTCGCATCATTCCGAATACGAGCCGGAGAGGATGCAATGTCGAAAGAAAACTTTCGAATACTTCGAGAGAATTAAAGGAAGAAGAATCAACATACTAGAAGGCCTCGAGCTACACACCGACGTATTCTCGCAGTATGAACAACAAAGAAATCGTGACTCGTATCCGGATCCGAAAAGAATGGGCCGAGCAAAGCCGCCCGAGGGAAAATACATACTCGTAACCCCGAGATGGATGCCGTGGAAAGGAAGAATCACAATACAATGCGGATGTCGTTACAACTTTGCCGAAGACATGAAGGGAAACCCACCAGTGGATACTTCGTCACGGGCAAGTAGATCCGATGCCATTAGTTATCAAGAGAATGGTGAAAAGATCGATAACATGCAGGGTACCGCTGCAGTATCGCATACCCAATAACCGCATTATCAACATCTACAAACAAGGCGACCGCATACCCCCACATATCGATCACCACGACTTCGTCGACCTTTCCGCACTGCCTCTTTTCGAATGAGTGCAACATCATGTTCGGATCCGACCTCCTGGATAAGCAGTCCCGGCGAAGTTCCGAGGGCCAAGAAAGATACCTTTACCGGTGGGTTCCGTCATGATATCGCAAGGTAACTGAGCGTATATCGCAAAGCATCGCATACCGTGGGTGCCAGTGGAGCGAATCTCGCTACTTTCGGAGGATGGACGACAAGAAAATACCTTACCATTTCCAACCGTATCCAGCAGCTGTAGAACCTCCGCACTTACGAGTCGCGAGTTACATGGGAAATATCACACCTCCAACGTACATCCACCGCATCCTCGCCAAGGATGGCTTCGGAAGGTGATGTTATCGACCATGTACCTCACTATTCGTACATGGATTTTTCGATGATGATTCTTTTCGATGGATCAACAAAGATCATACATATCCGTTTCGAGTCTACATGGATTGTATGAAATATATTCCGCATCGAGTCGTACGACGTATTTTCAACATGATCGGAATGAAAGTGACCATGTCACGTTTTTGGCCTTCACCTCTTTTGTGCAAATTGATCGTGAAACGCCATTAAAGTTAAATGAACTTCGAACAAAGAGCATATAAAAGAAAAAAAGAGAATAAAAGAAAATTTTCTTTTTTTAAAAAAAATCAAAAATGACAAACACCAAGTTCACATGAACATTAAATAAACAACAAAATAAAATTTGAACCATTAAAAGATAAACGAAATCAACACAAATCTCAAATTCAATCTTTCCAAATTCGAATCAAATTTCAATCTTTTCAAACTTCAAAATCAAATTCTATCAACTTCCAAACTTCACAAATCAACATCTCGATCAAATTTCAAATTCGATCTTCCAAATTTCAAATCAAATTCTCAATCAAAATCTAAATCCAATCTCGATCAAGTTTCAAACTTGATCTTCCAAATTTCAAATCAAATCTTAAATCAAATTTCAATCGAGTTCAAACTCATCCTTCCAAATCCAAATTTCCAAATTCAATCTTTCCAGCATTTCAAGTCTCAATCAATCAAATTCATCTCCAAATCCATCAAATTCAAAATCAATTAACTTGGGTCGAGGATTTTACATCCAAGACCATGCACCGCTCTTAGGATTCTCTTCCTATCAGACCGAAATACATCAAAATTCAAAACTTTTGGGTCGAGGATTTTACATCCAAGACTCGCACCGCTTTAGGATTCTCTTCCTATCAGACCGAAATACATCAAAATTCAAAACTTTCGGGTCGAGGATTTTACATCCAAGACCGCACCGCTTTAGGATTCTCTTCCTATCGCACCGAAATACATCAAAATTCAAACTTTCGGGTCGAGGATTTTACATCCAAGACCGCACCGCTTTAGGATTCTCTTCCTATCAGTACCGAAATACATCAAAATTCAAAACTTTTCGGGTCGAGGATTTTACATCCAAGACCGCACCGCTTTAGGATTCTCTTCCTATCGCACCGAAATACATCAAAATTCAAAACTTTCGGGTCGAGGATTTTACATCCAAGACCGCACCGCTTTAGGATTCTCTTCCTATCGCACCGAAATACATCAAAATTCAAACCTTTTGGGTCGAGGATTTTACATCCAAGATCGCACCGCTTTTGTGATTCTCTTCCTATCAGCACCGAAATACATCAAAATTCAAACTTTCGAGTCGAGGATTTTACATCCAAGACCGCACCGCTTTAGGATTCTCTTCCTATCGCACCGAAATACATCAAAATTCAAACTTTCGAGTCGAGGATTTTACATCCAAGACCGCACCGCTTAGGATTCTCTTCCTATCAGCACCGAAATACATCAAAATTCAAACTTTTCGAGTCGAGGATTTTACATCCAAGACCGCACCGCTTTAGGATTCTCTTCCTATCGCACCGAAATACATCAAAATTCAAAACTTTCGGAGTCGAGGATTTTACATCCAAGACCGCACCGCTTTAGGATTCTCTTCCTATCAGACCGAAATACATCAAAATTCAAAACTTTTGGGTCGAGGATTTTACATCCAAGACCGCACCGCTTTAGGATTCTCTTCCTATCAGCACCGAAATACATCAAAATTCAAAACTTTTCGGGTCGAGGATTTTACATCCAAGACCGCACCGCTTTAGGATTCTCTTCCTATCATGACCGAAATACATCAAAATTCAAACTTTCGAGTCGAGGATTTTACATCCAAGACCGCACCGCTTTAGGATTCTCTTCCTATCGCACCGAAATACATCAAAATTCAAACTTTTCGAGTCGAGGATTTTACATCCAAGACCGCACCGCTTTAGGATTCTCTTCCTATCGCACCGAAATACATCAAAATTCAAACTTTCGAGTCGAGGATTTTACATCCAAGACTCGCACCGCTTTAGGATTCTCTTCCTATCAGCACCGAAATACATCAAAATTCAACCTTTCGGGGTCGAGGATTTTACATCCAAGACCGCATCGCTTAGATCATTTCCCTATCGCAATGAAATACATCACATCAAAATCAAACTTCGAGGTTAAGGATTTTACATCCAACACCACTTTCGCTCCGAGATATCTTCTCATCGCAACGATTCAATCTAATCAATTCAATTTTCTTTCGAGGTCGGAGATGTTACATCTAAAACCTCAAAATCCTAATTTTCATTTCAAATCAAATCCCTCAAATTAATTTCGACAAAACTTCAATCTAAATCGAAACTCCAAACTAAAATTTAAACTCACACATCAAAACATAAATCGAAGCAAAATAAAATCTAAATCGAAATTCCCCGCATCATGTGATTCGGATTCACCTCCTTTTCCTTTCCCTGCCGAGAGTTCAAGAATTCCTGCGCCCGCAGATATACTCGACACTCCCTGCCAGAACTCTTCTACTTCGTCCTAAGTTCGTCACTCGACATCCGCGTCGGTCTTTGCTGATCGCTTCGTCAACACCAATACGCGCGTGTGCTCCGTCACCACCACACCTATCGGGGTCCATTTGTCTGACCCCATTTCGATGAGGTCTTCCTTTTCTTCTTTTTAGCTTGTGGATCTAGCCTCAGCTTTTCCTTCGACTATCTTAGAGGACTAGAATCGGGACCCGCCTTTTAGAAATTCAAACCACTTCTAAACTCCCCGCAAACTCCACAAACTCGACTATAGACCCCTAATCACCTAGAGGGTCGAAATCAAATATGGAAGTTTAAAGGATGAGTTCCTATGTGACTCTTTCGGCCTCAGGATCGCCCCGGCGGCCCGGGTCCGATGAAGGGGCCGACATACACTACACTTACACACTACATTTCCACACACTTCCTAAAACCACACCCATACCCAACTTGACCTCCCCGACTCATGTAGGTGATTCACATGGATGGTCCTTAACCCCTAAGCCCTCGCAAGCAGGTCAGTGAACAACATAACGAATGCCTCAAATGAGTCCTTTCATGGCTCATACGGGCTTGAATGGCTTCATGGCTCAACCAAAATGATTTCACCCCACCCAAATTCACCCAATCTTCAATTTCCCAAATTTTCAATTTTTGACCCCCGGACCCTACACCTACTAAACCTACCCAAAACCCTCGAATTACCCAAATTTTCGCAAAATCTCCAAATTACCTAAAATTTTCCAAAATCAATCCCAAACACCTCCACATCACTCAAATTGATCATCCATACCCAAAAATACCAAAAATTCCAAGAAAACCCCCCAATACCCTCCAAATACCCAAAATACCCTTCTTGGCCTAAAAATCCAAAAATTCAGAAAATTCCCAGAAAATTCCAGAAAATCCCAAATATTCCCAATTTCATTTTGTCCAACTACACCATGGGCCAATTTTGTCAATTTACCCTACTTTTGTCAAAACCCCCAAATCGACCCATTTTAACCCAAAGTGGACCCAATGTCAAACCAAACATACCCAATTGACCCCAATTTTGGTCCAATTCAATTCTAAACTTCAATTCAACATTCCCAATACCAATTTAGACCAAATCCAAGTCCAATTTGATCGACATTTGGATCCAATTTCACTTTGGGCCTTAAAGCCCAAATTTGGACCCATGACCCAAACTCAGCCCAAACTAACCCAATTCAACTCCAATTAACCCCAAATCTTTTCTAAACCTTCCTTAACATCCTCATAAACAAAACACTAACATGATTTGCCCAAGATTTTGACCCAAACCCCACTCAAATTCAACCCAAAATCAAAAAGCCCAATTTCGACCTAAACCCAAATCTAACCCAAATAAGGCCCAAACCTCAAAATTAAAACCCAACCAAAGCCAAAACCTCTTTGAAACACTCCCATAAACATTTCTTAATATTTATTTTACATCAATTTCAACCCTAGCCCAACATTCGCCCAAGTTAGCCCAATTCGACCTACATCGGCCCATTCACCAAAAGAATTCAAATCCAACCCAATTCAAGTCCAAACTACCCCAAATTTGCTTCAAGTCACTCATGACACATCCATGAGCTAAACCCAATAATTATTTGGCCCAACCTCTTTACAAAATTTCATCCCAAAATCCATTTTAAAATTCAAGAGCCCACTTTCCTAATCCATCTTAAAAGCCCATCTAAAACCCTTTCAAAAAAGCCCAAAATTCTTCCAAGGCCCATATGACATTTCCCCTCATCATACTTTCAATTAAAATCATCCCTAAGTCCTAAATTCATCATCAAATAATTCCAAATCAAGCCTCATGCCAAATCACCCCTAAATACCAAAATTTTCCTTAAATCCATTTCCATGAAATCGACTTTACTTTTCCCAAGCCAAATGGAGCCATGGAGCCATGCATAAGCCATATGCAAGCCATGAGAGCCTCTTTACATGTCACCATGCCATTTTGGGCAAAAGGAGGAGGCTCTTTCCTTAACTCCTAAAGGTGGTTAACCACTTACATGATTCCACTAAACCATGCTTAAGCCTAATCGTACTTGGATCGTGACTCGACCCCACTAATCAAGCCGATCCAAATCACTTTCTCCTCACCTAAACCAGTGCCTCGGGTGGTGCACCTAGCCCAAATGGGTGGGTTGACCCATTTAGGTCCAAATCTAGCCATGCCCCATTCCACTTCGGATCAAAGCCTTTACACATGTCCATGCACAATCGGACCGCACAAACCTCCGTAGCAATACGTAACTGAACGAAGTACAAT
>JAKZJZ010001933.1:0-22627 GCA_022702705.1 Papilionanthe hookeriana x Papilionanthe teres
TATTCTACCTTATGGATTGAATAATAAATATATTAAGAAATTTAAAAATGATGCTAAATCTTATATTTGGGAAGATCCTCATTTATTTTAATTAGGAAGAGATTTTGTAATTCGAAGATGTGTACCTTATAAAGAAAATTTTGCTATTATTAAAAAATGTCATGATTCTGATTTTGGAGGACACTTTGGAGTAGATAAAACTGCATTTAAAATTCAGGATTTTATTGGCCTACCTTATTTAAAAATGTGAGACGTTATGCGAAAACATGTGATCGATGTCAAAGGATGGGAAATATATCTAGAAAAGATGAAATGCCTTTAAACTATATATTGGAAGTTGAAATTTTTGATATATGGGGTTTAGACTTTATGAGACCATTTGTACCATCATCTGGAAAGATTTATATTTTATTAGCAGTTGATTATGTTTCAAAGTGGATTGAAGTTATAGCTTTACCTAACTGTGATTCCAAAAGTGTTTCAAAATTTTTAAAGAAAATAATTTTTTCAAGATTTGGAATGCCTAAGGTAATTATCACAGATGGTGGAAGTCATTTTAGAAATATAATAATTCAATCATTACTGGAAAAATTTGGAATCAAACACAGAATTGCAATTGCGTTTCACCCTCAAATAAGTGGAATGGCTGAAGTATCAAATAGAGAAATTTAAAGAATTTTAGAGAAGACTTTTAATCCTAAAAGAGCTGATTGGGTTGATAGAGTTGATTCTGCATTATGGGCTTATAAAACAGCTTATAACACACCAATCTGAATGTCACCTTACCGGTTAATTTATGGTAAACATTGTCACTTACCTGTTGAGCTTGAACATAAAGCTTATTGGGCAATAAAGGAGTTTAATTTTTATTTGAATACTGTAGGAGAAAAACGATTATTACAATTAAATGAGATGGATGAAATAAGAAATGAATCATATGAAAATGCAAAACTTTATAAAGAGAAAATGAAGATATTACCTGATAAAAAGATTTCAGGAAAAATATTCAAGCCTGGATAAGAGGTATTAGTCTTTAATACTCGTTTAAGACTTTTTCGTGGAAAATTAAGATCTAAATGGATAGGACCTTATATAATTGAGAAAGTATACTATTATGGAGCTGTGGATATTAAAGACCCCAAAACAGGAGAAATATTTAAAGTTAACAGATTAAGACTGTAGCCTTATTTGGGAGACATTAAAATGATTTATAAAGAGGCTTATGAGTTAAGTCAACTTGATTAAAGACATATTTAGGTCGGGCTGACGACGTTAAACCAAGCGCTTTGTGAGAGGCAACCCATAGTTATTTTTTGTGTGTTTTTACATTTTGAATGTAAAGTTATGCCTCGGTCTTGACTAATTTTATTTAACTTTAGAAAATTGGATGCTAACAAGTCTTCGTTGACTTAAGCTAAAAATTATCTCGAAATATAGAAGTTTGCACTTTGGATCACTCCATTCATATGTGAGTAAAAAGGAGATCAAGTTAACCTTCATAATGATTGTTTATAATTTGTGTTACTAAGTCTATATTGATCTTACCATTTTAATTTATCTATTTTGGAGAACGAAACTTTGAAATTTAACGATAGGCGAAACTGAGTGGAACATGGTTCCGGCGCCAGAATTCGGCGCCTAAGTGCTAGAATAAACTGTGTATCGATGGGTCCGGCGGCTAGGCTCTAGATTTGGCGCCTAAGCGCCATAGTTATTGGATCATGTAAAAACCAAAAATTTTCAGTTTTTCACTCTATTTTCTCCTTTAAATCACCCCTTCTTCGTTCCTAATCCCTAAGCAACCAAAAGTATGACATAGACACTTCATTCTTGAGAGATTAGAGAGGATTTTTGAAGAAATGGAGAGAAGAAATCTTGGAGAAGAGGCCAGAGACAAAGGTTCAAAGGATCCTCAACCCTACTTCAATGGTTCTATCGCTGTAAGTCTCGAGAAAATTTCAAGTCGTCTAGAAAAGTTTGAAGCAGAATTTAGAAGTATTGGAGATCGCCTCCATGAGATGTATCATCAAATTGAACATCTGGAATGGCAAGCGAAGCTTCAATTTTATCATCTAGCGGCTTATCAAGATGCTCAAGTGCAGATGTATGAGAAGAACAAATGGATCAACGAGAAAATGGCTACGGATTTTTCGAGAGCGTTAGTATTCTTCCCAAGTAGGCCGAGTAATCTTCCTTACGAAGAGAATGGGAATTTTTTATTTGAAGATTAGATAGTTATTGTGGTGTGATCTAGAATTTTATTAGTGTGTCGTTGTATCGATTTAGTAAATTGATTGTATTGTTGGAGTGTTTGATTTATTGTTCAATGTGTGTTGTATTTGCTTTGAAATTGTATAATTGATTGTTTGTTAGAACTTGAATCATATTAGTGTACTTATCTGTATTGTATTGAGCCAAAATTAAAGATTATGAATGGAATTAGAAGAGTTCGATTTAAACCTTGTGTCTAATTAGTGGATTTAATTTTTATTTTTTAAAAAACTTTTTGGAAATTATTTTGGAAGTTGGAAACTAAAAAACTACTCTAATATGAGTAATTGGAAGTTGAATTTATGAGTTTTGGGGAAAATAAAATTTTTAAAGTGCTTTTTGTGAAAGGTGAGTCTGGCGCCTAGGCACCAGAATTCGGCGCCTAGGCGCCGGTTCAGCCTGCTTACCGAAAATTAGCATTTAAACCCCATTAGCCAAGGTTGACGCATAAGCTTCATCCCCTTCCTCTTTTCATGAAAATACACCCCCTAGATCCATCTTAATGTCAATACATCAAGTTTTTGAGCCAGACATCACTTGATTTCTTCATCTCGAGGTCAGATCTACTTTCTAATCCATTTATATTTAATTCTTACCATAATTTTTCCTATTTTTTGCTAAAAACCAAAATTTTGAGAAAAAAATTGGTTTTTAGAGTTTCTCCATGGATTCTTAAAATCATTTTAAGTTTCTCAAGCTTAAAAAGAGTTTAAATCTTTGATTTCTTAATTTATTTGTGCTTTCTTTCACGTTTAGATGGCACCAAAATCTAAGCGAGGAAAGACACGAGAAAATTTCGACAACAGCAAGTTCTCGACTGCGGTAGCCCATTTTCGTTAACACGAATTTACGAAGTCAAGAAAATTTATCTCAGAATGCAGTTTTTACATTCCTGGTGAAATGATAGAGAACACGATCGTTGCACACAATTGGCAACAATTCTGTTATTTCACTGTTGTTGCCCTTATTCCTATTGTATGCGAGTTTTATGCTAACTTTTTGGATGCGGAAGACTACGAAGTCTTTGTTAGAGGTGTCGGAGTAGGATTTACTCCAGAATGGATCAATATTTTCTACGGCCTGCCACCTACCATCAAGTGCTACTATTCTGGTTTATCTCCATCTGAGGAAGATCTTGAGATGATTATTGCATATCTGACTGATGGCACTGGAACTTGGATGATCCGGAACGACAAACGGGTAAACATCAAATCTTCTAAGCTAAATGGTATTTCAAAGGCATGGCATTATTTTATTTCTGCTAGACTTCTACCTTCCAACCACCTGAGTGAAGTTACCAGAGATTGAGCTATCCTGAACTACTGCATTCAGGAGAGGAAGCAGATAGATGTTGGCAGTATTATTTATGAGTCAGTGGAATCGATTGCTAGATCCAGCACTTCTGTGGGATTAGGATTCCCATCCTTGATTCATTCTTTATGCATGAGCAATGGAGTTTCTGCTGATATATCAGAGGAGAAGTTGAAGACTACGAAGCCAATTGGGCAGGAGAGTGTGAGCATTTATGATCGTCTTTGAGGGAAGAGATCTATTGGTCCTTCTACTTCTGTACCTACTCCAGGTAGAGCTTCTACTTTTAGACCTTCTACTTCTACTGCTGAGCCACCATCTAGTTTTTGGGAATCGATGCATGATCAATTTCTGGAGCAGTAGAATGAGTTATTTCTAACTCACTACAGAGTAGATACTATAGATAAGAAGATTGATCATCTATTTGATTGTACCCAAAGGAAAAGTGATTATGATGCTGAGTATTCAGAGTTTTAGTGAGATTCTTGAAGGGTGAGCATGATATTCAGTTTCCTACCTATCCTAGATTTACATCATATGTTGATCCAAAGAATGTGGAGTTTTATTTTGGTGATGATGATGACGAAGCTACAGATAGTGATTAGTAGCTTGATTTACCTCTAAGATGTGCTGATTCTGTTGTTAGTTTATTTCTTGTTTGCCAGTACTGTTGGTTGTTTGTTGTTTGTTGTTTGTTGTTTGTTAGTGTAGATTTTTTTATGAAACTTGGTGTGGATTGTTTGATGTTGAGGCTTGTTTTAGTTATTTAGTGTGTTGTATTGATGAGTCGAAATTTGGATGAATTAATGTTTATTTACGTTTCGACCTACTCGTTTAGTATTCTTAATAGTTAGTAATGTTGTTACGTTTCGTTACTTTGAGTAGTATAGTCATTTAATTCAGTTATTAATATATATATATATATATATATATATATATATATATATATATATATATATAATATGAGCTTGCTTCCTTTTATATATGCTTCGTTATTTCAGTAATATTCATAAAAGCATGTGTAGAAGTAAATTTTTCTTTTTTTAGACTGTTTTTACATACTTATAAAAATTCCTTTTTAAATTATACCTTTCTTTCTTTCATACTTTAAATTTTTTTTCATGATATACCAAAGCTTAAGTTTTGGGGAAGGGAAAATACATGCAAATTTAAATTTTATTTGTCCTTAATGAACTAATATTTTCTAAAAAAAAAATTAACATAACATAGGAATGAAGAATCTATTTAAGATCATTTAAATTTTTGAAATTATAAATAATTTAGTAGACTTAACCAAAATTTTGATAACTTTGTCTGATTTTAAGAATAGAATTATTGAACTTAAAGAAGAGTAAGATTAAGAAAATTTTCTGTTCATAGTAGAAAGAATTGAATTTTGGAAGTATTAAAAAAACAATAATTGTAACTTGAAAAAGAAAAGATTGAAATTCTTTTTGAAATCTATTCATGTTATAGTAATTAAGTGAAAATGTATAAGTTTGAAAATATAAGTTAAGGATAGTGAAGTTCAAAACTATTAACAGGCTATCCAGATATAGTAATCCTCTCTTAAAAAAAAAAGAGAGAAGAGAAGCTTGAGGAGATGTCTAATAAAAAATTGGCTTCACTTGAATTAGCTTATAAGAAAAAAACTGATTACATATTTTACTTAATTTTTATGCATGAATCTTTATTAGAGAAGTTTTTCATGAAGATCTTTTTCTTGTAAATAATTTATGTGATCTTAATATAATATACTACAATTATTTTCTAAGTGAATGAAAAATTTTTGAAATCTTATGATTTGGTAATTAAATATTCTTTAAATTCATAAAATTAAACTTAGTTAGTAAAATTCGATTAATAATTTACTAAAGCCTTTATAAAATAAAAAATTATAAGAAATCTTAAATATTTACCTTTTATTCCAATTGTTATACATTTTATATAGTAAAAAGGATTACTTGAGGACAAGTAACATTTAAGTTTGGGGGATTTTGATCCATGAAAAAAATACCTAATTTTATGCCTTGATTTTTATCAAATTATTAAGGATATTATGCTTTAATGAAAGGTATTTTTGTGTTTTGGATGTAGGTGATGCAAAAATGTTCAAGAAAGAAAAAAAAAAGATGAAAAAGGAGAAAAAAGGAGCAAAAATGGAGCTAAAATGTAAAATTGTCAAAATACTTGGCCTGGCGCCTAGGCACCAGAATCCGGCGCCTAAGCGCCAGTTCGATACAGAATTCTGTTAGATTTTTGATGACTTTTGGACTGTTATTTTGATGATGTGAGCGGTTATTAGACCATCTAGAAGATTGGCAGTTATTCCTGGATTATAGGACATGAGATACATTGTATTTGGACGCTTGTAAACGGTTAAGATCGCAAAGAGGTGCGATCCAAAGTGAAGAGGTGCGAAGAACTGGGCACGGAGCCCGGCGACTAGGAGCCATATTCCGGCTCCTAGGCGCCAGAAACACCTTCTAAAAGATTTATTGAACCTTGATACATTTTGAAGAGGTGCTTCAAGGCAACCCTTGAAGCATATAAATAGAAGGCTACTCCTTCAGAGAAAAACACCCAACTTAGACCTCTAGTAGTGTGAGCCTATATTAACCCATTCTACTAACAATACATCCAGACCTGATCTATAGATTAGCCAATGTTCTTTATACTATCGAGCGAAGGTAAAGAATATGAATGCTTATATTTGGTACAATACCATAAATTTATATTCTCCACAAATATTACATTATCTAAAAAAAATCTTGGATTAATTGAAAGGAAGAAAGTTGTTTGCCTATTTTATTTTCATCAATCATTACTTTATTACTGCTTTATTTCTACATCTAGTAAATAAAATATTAACTTTTTAACTTTAAAAGAAATACATAAAAATAAAATCAAAATATTTTAAAGAAAAATCTATAATCCTCCTCGTAGGATCGATACTGGGGTCTTAATTTAAAGCCTTATATTACTTGATATGATACGTATACTTGCGTAGTACCCCTAGTGTGTAAAATATTTTCCATAAAATTATATTTATATACACTAGCCACTATTATTATTTAAGTCAAAGTATTGACCATAACATATTTTTGATAGCATATATTACTTCATTATTTGGTGATTGCAAATGAAGTATTTTGGTGCATTGTTGCAGATCGAGGGCCAAATACCACGTAAGTGTGCTTTAGAGGTGTGTTACTACTATGTAGCTTATAGCTCGTAGGGCTGCAAATTTTCTAATTCTGGATCTAGCTGGAAGTAGACCGGAATCTTGCTTTCATCCATCCTCCTGAAAGTGATGGAGACCCGCTCATAGGGAACTCCTGGTATGTAGTGCTTCACCACATTAGCACCATTTCCTTATAGTACAAGAACAAAGCCTACCGGTAGAGGTATCTCTACTGTCCCTCGGAATTCTCTAGGGCTGACTATCCAGAGTTCCATCCCGAACATGTTGGTTGATGAAGAAAATGATGCAAAAGGGTCTCACAAATTCGTGATTATCCACGTGAGGTGGAATATAGTCTCCTTCTGCATAAATGTTGATTATACAGTGTGCGGCTTATTTTATAGGTTATGTATTGTATTTTGAAAAAGGGTCGCCTACAGAAATTGTCGGTGAATTTTCAGATTTGAAATTTAGTTTAAATGTATATAATTTGTAAAATAGCGTTTGATTTTTTTGAAAAATAATTTTTAATTTTGAAAATTTTAAGATATGAAATTGAATAGATCTCACATCCCTAATAGTTTATATAAACGAGCACCGCATCACAAACCGTGTATCTATCCCGAAGAATAGACACATTGCTTGATGATGGGGCTCGATTAAATAAACTAGAAGATTTGTGACATCCATTTGGTCTGCGAACCACTTTTATAAGGCGACAAGTTCCCCTGCTTAATATAAATGAATTAAGCATGGTTTATATTACCTGGGTTCTTAAAGTTCCTTATAAGGGCAAGCCCCTATAGTTATTTACATCTTAAATGATTGGAATCATTTAAGAAAACTCTCGATAATGATAAGTGTTTTTTCTCTCAAGAATTTCAAAGTTTAAGGTTTTCAAAGGATTGAAGTTTTAGAAATTTCGAAAGGGAATGGATCAAATTTGGAACAATTTATTTCAGGAGTCCAAAGGAAGAGAAGTAGGGGATGTCACAGACCCGAAGTGAACTTCGGTGACTTCCCGACTATCCTATTGTTTAGCTTCAATTTTGGAGTTTATTTAATGTTACAATCCTGCCAATTTTAGTTAATCAAGACTTATATTTGTATGGCAGAATCATACAAATAGCCCTGAAGATGTGAGGGTTTATGTCGTGCTAAACGACTACCTCGGAGTCCTAAGTCTGGTTAGGGCTTAATTTGCATAATATGATTATGCAAATGCCTAACGAAAAGTTGAGGATTCATGTTGCACTAGGCAAACTACCTCGAAATCCTTTAACTTGGTTATTTAATTCTAAGAAAGGTTTTGCTGAAGTAGATTCCAGTTTTGCTGACGAGGATGGCCGTTCTGCCCCTATGCCCCAAGCTCCTTGTCGTTGCAAAGGTTTAGTTTTAGAAAGTGACAATTAGGAGATGAGAGAAGTGTTTTGGTTTAGAATTGTTTTAAGGTTCAAATATCTTAGTGTTTTATTAGGGGAATCTTAAAGTTAATTATAACAACACCAGTTAAGATCCCACGGTTCCATCATTCCGGCACCGTTATTTTTATCGGATTCAGTTAGTCCAAATGAATTTGCTAAACTCAACTGAATGAGTTCCACGCTTTCATTTAGACTGTGGGAAATCTCGTTAGCAACACATGGGTTACATCATCTGAGGGATTCTCGATCATCGAACGAGACGTTTTAATTTAGTTGTAGTTGTAATTTTGTTGTTCTGTTTGTGATTAATTTTTGAATTGTTTTATATTTTGAATGTTGTGGAGGTAAATTTTATCTTATGTTGATTTTTAATTTAGTTTTGGGTTTCAATTTTGTGGCTACCTGATCCAGAAAAAAATAACTATTTTTTTGCCTTGATTTTTATCAAATTTTTAAGGATAATATGCATTAATGAAAAGTATTTTTGTGTTTTTGGATATAGGTGATGGAAAAATGTTCAAGAAGAAAAAAAGTGAAAAAGGAGCAAAAAGGAGAAAAAAGGAGCAAAAATGGAGCCAAAATGCAAAATTGTCAAAATTATTGGTCTGGCGCCTAGGCACCAAAATCTGGCTCCTTTGGTGCCTAGGCACCAGAATCCGGCGCCTAAGTGCCAGGTCGTTACGGGATCTGTAAAGATTTTTGACAACTTTTGGATTTTTATTTTGACGGTGTTAGTGGTTATTGGACCTTCTAGAAGACCGGCAGTTGTTCCTGGTTTATAGGACATGTGATACAATGTATTTGGACGCTTGGAAACGGTTTCAATCGCGAAGAGGTGCAATCCAAAGTGAAGAGGTGCAAAGAACTGGATGCAGAGTCTGGCGCCTAGGCTCTAGATTCCGGCGCCTAGGCTCCAGACACACCTTCTAGAAAATTCATTGAATGTGGACACATTTTGAAGAGGTGCCTCAAGACAACCCTTGAAGCGTATAAATAGGAGGGCACTCCTTCAGAGAAAAACGCCCCCATACATCCCCCTATCTAGAGCCCCGTCTAGCGGGAGAATTAGAGAAATACTTTAGGGCCACTTTTATTAATTAGTGAGTATTGTGAGTTTAAAGAGTTGGTGCTTTTGAAGTTTATTTACTTTGGAGTCAGAAGAATTCAGAGGTTCAGTAGGAGAAACACTTGAGATAAGTATTTGTAATTTTATTCAAAGTTTTATTATCATGTTTTGTTGTTTAAATTCAATGTGTTTTGAGTAGTTAGTTTACTTTCTCCTTTCAATTATGAAAAGATAAATAAGATAATATAAAATTCGATGGAGAATTAAAAACTATTTATATTTTAAAACATTGTGATGATATTAATACTGGATCTTCATTTACTTTACAAATTGAACACATGTAATGTTAAAATCTATTGAAGTGTTTTGATACCTAGAAGGAGATGAACTCTTAACTAGTAGATATCACATGAATCCTTGGGTAGTCAAAGGCCTTATGCGGGTTATTCAAGGTGAAGTGCAAATATATAGAAAGATATTATATAATGGGCATAAAATTAATAAATTTTTAGAGAGACAGACTAAATTCTTGTGATTTGGTTTATAGAGAAGGAAAGGCTCACTTGTAGGGCCGACCATAGCCACCCTTGGACATCTAGTAATGTGAGCCTAGATTAACCCATTCTACTAACAATACATCCGGACCTGATCTATAGGCTAGCAAATGTTCGTTACATCTGGATCAAAGGGTAAAGAATATAAATACTTCTATTTTGCACAATTCCATAAATTTATATTCTCCACGAATATTATCATTATCTTAGAAATGTCGGCATATTTTTTTTAGGTTGTGTTGTATTTTTGAAAAGGATGTCGCCTAACAGGAATTGTGCGGCGAATTTTTAATTTAATTTAAATAAATAATTTGAAAAAGGTAGTACTTGATTTTTGAAAATAATTTTAAATTTGAAGATTTTAAGATATGAAATCAAACCGATCTCACATCCCAAATAGTTCATATAAACGAGCATCGTACCACAAACCGTGTATCTATCCCGAAGAATAGGCACACTGCTTGACGATGGGGCTCGATTAAATAAACTAGAAGACTTGTGACATCCGTTTGGTCTACGAACCAATTTTATAAGCCGACAAATTCCCCTTCTTAATATGAAAGCATTAAACAGGGTTTATATTACCTGGGTTCTTTAAAATTCCCTATAAGGGCAAGCCCCTATAGTTAATTACATCTTAAGTGACGGGAATCACCTAAGAAAACTCTCGATAATAATCAATAATTCCGCTCTCAAGAATTTCAAAGTTTAAGTTTTCAAAGGATTGAATTTTGGAATTTCAATAGGGAATGGATCAAATTTGGAAGATTTTATTTTGGGATTTCAAAGGAAGAAAGGTAGGAGAAATTACGAATTCGAAGCGAACTTCGGTAATTTCCCGGCTATCCTATTGTTTGGCTTGAATTTAGGAAGATCCTAATATCTATTTAATGTTTTGATCTTGCCAATTTTAATTAATTAGGACTTATATTCGTATGACATGATCATAAAAATAGCATCGAAGATGTGAGGGTTTATGTCGTATCGGACGACTACCTCGGAATCCTAAGACCTGTTAGGGCTTAATTTACAATGCAAATGCCTAACAAAAGGTTGAGGATTTATGTTGCACTAGGCAAACTACCTCGAAGTCCTATGGCTTAGTTATTTAATTCTAAGAATGTTTAGCTGATGTAGAGTTGTTTTGCTGACGAAGATGGTCATGCTGCCCACAGTGCTCCAAGCTCCTTGTTGTTGCAGAGGTTTAGTTATAGATGTCATAAATCAGGAGATGAGAAAAGTGTTTTGGTTTAGAGAAAATCTTAATTTCCAAGTGTTTTTATGTTTTAATTAAAATAAATCTTAAAGTTGATTATAACAACACCGATTAAGATCCCACGGTTCCATCCTTCCGGCATCGTTATTTTTATAGGATTCACTTAGTCCAGATGAATTTGCTAAACTCAACTAAATGAGTTCCACACTTTCATTTAGACCGTGGGAAATCCCGTTAGCAACACGTAGGTTACATCATCCGAGGTATTCCCGATCATCCAACAGGACATTTTAATTTAGTTGTAATTGTAGTTTTGTGTTACGTTTGTGATTAAATTTTGAGTTGTTTTATATTTTGAAATGTTGTGGCGGTGAATTTTATCTTGCAATGACTTTTTACTTAGTTTTGGTTTCGGTTTAGGGACTATCCTAAAGGTGTGGGTTTTCATGCAACAATTTGTTTATCATGCAAGAAAAGTAAGTACGATGCGATTAAATAAATTGTAATAAAGTAAATTGCAATAAAATAAAAGCGTACCTGGAGGGTCTTCCCGTCATCCCAAGCTGCACTTAAAACACAATTAGAATATTTAAGCAAGTTCCTAGGTAAAACTAAGGGAAGGGTTATGGTTTTCTACCAAATTCCTAATCCTATAGCTAGTCATTTCCTATGACGTCTAGGTCTTTGTGTTTTGGTTTGAGGATGATTTTCTTCATCAAAGAATAATTAAATTCAATTGTTCTTATGAGTATACTATCATATTGAGGAAGTGCTTAAGACGAATCTTAAACATCTTTTCAATATTTCTAGGATTGTTTTAAGTCCAAATGAATTTAATCATGCAAATGAATCAATCGTCCGAGAATTCAAGTTTTGTTGTTATCTTGCTCAGTGAACTAGGACATTTGAATATCCTATAGGTAAAGTAACATTTCACTTAATGTTCTGTTTAGGAGTTATAATAACCAAAGCTTTCGAGGGCAAATTGGTGTTCCAATGATTTGTGATTTAGTTTAACTTCAGTTAAAGGGTTTAAATTTGGAATAGTGTTCAAGTTGCTTTATATCTAATTTCTTTATGTCTTAGGTGATGTTATTTAATTCAATTTAATTTAACTTTAACTTAACTTAATTTAGTTTAGTTTTAATTTTAACTTAATTTTGATTTAATTTAATTTAATTCAATGTAGTTTGATTTGATGTTAAATTAATTTAATTTAATTTGATTTAATTTCCTTTAATTTAATTTAATTTGATTTAATTTTAATTTAATTTAATTTAATTTAATTTAATTTAATTTAATTTAATTTAATTTAATTTAATATGTTTTAATTTAATTTAGTTTAATTTAATTTAATTTAATTTATTAATTTAATTTAATTTAATTTAATTTATTTATTTAATTTAATTTAATTTAATTTAATTTAATTTATTTGATTTGTTTGATTTAATTTAATTTAATCTTTAATTTAATTTTATTTTTAATTTTAGTTTTATTGAAAATTTAAAAAGAGTTTAATAATTTAACCTTTTTTTTAATTTAATTTAATGATTAAGTCCTTTAACATTTTAAAACTTAAATTTGAATTATCATTTTAATTAAGAATTAAATATTATTGAGATGATTAATTTAGGGATTTTTAAATTAAAGAATAAATTTCTTCCTAAAAACATCCCTATTTTAATAATTCCAATTTTATTATTCTTCCAAATTTAATCAATTATTTAATTAAGGTTTATTTTAATTATCTTCAAATTGTTTAGTAGGTTTCTACCCTTTAATTATTTAAGTTTCAATCATCCAAATCAGATTAGGATCAAATATTTTACTTGTTAATTTTTTATTAAACCTAAAGTTTTAATTAAGGGTTAAAATTTTTAATTACCATTTTGCCCTTCAAGCTTAATAATTTCATAAGTCACTAAATTGAGCTTAAATGAACTTGAAATTTTTATGTGACTTTACTCATATGCCAATAAAGACATGAGAGGAGAAAATGTGATTTTTCTGTATTTAATTTATTTATGTAATTATTTTTGGTGGAAAATAGGAATTTCCAAGGAAAGTTTAATAATATGACCAAGGGAACGTTTCTGTCCTTAAGAAAATTTTGGGACATTCCTAATGACCAGAGGACTACTTGGACCAATTTTGGTGATTTTTTAAATTATATTATTTTTATTATAATTATTTTAAGTTTTGGAGTATTAATTAATTTAAAAATAAAATAAAGGTTGAAAAATGAAATTTATATTTTTCAAAAATCTCTTTATATCAAGGAAATCAGAGAATCAATTTTTGCAATTTTCTGATTTTTCTTTGATTTATTATAATTATTTTAGTGAAAATGCTAGAAAATACATTTTTTAATTTTAAAATTACTCTATGGCTTTAAAATTTAATATCTCATTAAATAGACCTAAGAAAAATATGGGTTTTATTCCTAAGTGATTAAAATTCAAAATTTGACATTTTGGTGAATTTTATTATTTTTATGATTTTTATTATTTTTTAATTATTAAAATATTAAAATAATGCAAAAAATTAAATTTTTTTGGAAAATTGAAATTTTAATTTCTTTAAATTTCCCTGATATCAGAGAGGCTCCAAAACCAATTTGGTGAATTTTTGAAAGGTATTTTGAAAGTTATGAATTTTTAAAGTTTAAAATGGCTAAATTGGTTAATCAACCCATTTAGTAGGGCTAACCAAGTCCAATTGACTTCAAATTTTTATGGTGGCTTCCTCTGATCCTAAAGGTCAGTGGAGAATTAATTTCAAGTCAATTTGATATATGGTTAACTCTAATTAATTAAGGATCTATTTTGGGTGTTTAAGCCAATTAGGGTTATTTTAAATAAATTAATCCAAAACTTATTTTTCCTAGGGTCCTCTAGTCATAAGAGACATCACCAAATTTTCCTAGAATTTATTTCACAACATGCTAATTATTGGAATTAAAATACTTAAAACAGCAACATGAATTTGAAAAATCAATAACTCTTCATAGGGATGGCCTCTGACTTTGGAAAATTCAGGGAATGTTCCCAAATTCAGAGGCTTCAAAAGCCCTATGGTCTCATGCCATGGTGAATTTCCTATATGCATGGAGAATTAAAACAATGCAGAAGGAAATAAATCATTAAAAATAAAATACTTGATGAAATTAAATAATTTCTTTTCCACATTATTCTCCTCTGTTCACTGAGCAAGAGGGTATTTTTATTTTATTTTTCTGATTTTCCTACACAAAGTTATGCATTTTTGAAGTTTAGGGAATTAAATAAATCAAAAAATACCCTAATTTTCTATTTATCCACGCGGCGCCGCGTCAACCTCGGCGGCTCCGAAAGGCCACGCGGCCCGTTCGGTTCGACGCCGCCATCCGACTCGGCGCTCGGGGCCCCACCGTGTCGTTCCATTTCCTGATCCGACGCGATCCTGGCAGTCCGTCCGCGCGTGTATTAAATGAACGGCATCCGTTCATCGTCCCCAAGCGTCCTCACCCGAGAGCTGTCCACACTAAATCCCTATCATCTCACTCAATACTCAATGGATTTTCGTGTTCTTATGCTCTATGGATTCGTCTTAAAGAGACGAATACATCTATACGGTGATCATGCATTGAAATTAAAGCATTTGAAATAGAGAATCTCCAGAAGCACGAGATTAAGAATTAGCTCATACCTTTACTCAGAGAAGTGTGGCTTCAATCTGAGGGTTGTGTCACCTTCGATTGGATCCTAGCAAGCTCCAGATGAAGTCTCCTGGTCTGATGAATTGCCTAGGTATGATTTCGACCGGAGCCGATCACAAAGCTTGGAGGTCGGAGCAAGCTGGGTGGCTCTGGAGAGGGGGCTTTTGCTGGTGGACTCCTTCCCTCGGTCCGGTGAAGGTGTAGGACCAATCAATTTGAGGATTGATCCACTGTGGAGAAGTGCCCTGGTTTTGGGTGGAATTTTGGTCGAGAAATTGGGCTCGTTGGTGGGGATTAGGGCAAATTGTCACTCTGGGGATCAAGCTGCTATAAGTATGGAGAGTGTTCGGAACAATTTTGGCGGGGTTTCGGTAAGGTCCGGTTCGGCACCTCTCATGGCCGAGAGGGGGTGATGTTTAAATAGGAGAGGGTGGAGGGCCTCACAGGGAGAGTTAGGGCTTCGGATCAGCTGCTCTTGGCAGAGAAGAACGACTGCAATGGCCACTCGGGGATGAGGCGACTCGGCAGGTGAGAATTCCAAGTTTGGGCTCATATGTAAGCTCTCGGCTCTGGTGATTTCCGGCGGCCGTGGTGGTCGGCCGACCGGGGTCGAGTCACCCTCAAGGTCGGGGAGGTCGGGTGCGGGGCTTAGTGCAGTCAATTGGCCATGGACATGTGTAAAGGAGTTGAATTGAAATGGAATGGGGAGGAGCTCATTTTGGGTCCAAATGGGTCAACCCACCTTTTGGGCTTGGTTCACCTCCCCATGGCTGATTTGGGCTGAGGGAGGATCAGATGGATCAGCTAGGAAAGGGTGGAGAAGTCACCATCCATCAATATTTTGATTAATCATGGATTAAGGTGAAGCATTAAAAGGGTTAAAAACTTTTTAAGGGGGCTTAAAAGAGGCTCCTCCTTTTGCCATTAATGGCTTGATCACATGTCAAACCTTCCATGGCTTCATGTGGCTTGTCCATGGCTTGCATGGCTTGTCTTTGGCTTGGGGAAAAGCTTGGTCAATTTCATGAAAATGGATTTTAGAAATTTTTGGTAATTTGATGGGAATTTGTATGAAGCTTGATTTGGAATGGTTTAATGATGATTTTGAAACTTAGGGGTGATATCAATTAAAGGTATGATGAAAAGAAATTGCCATGTGGGCTTTAGGGCCAATTTTGGGCTTTTGTATTTGGTGAAAATGAGCTTTAAAAATGGTTTAGGGAAGTGGGCTTTTGGATTTTAAAATGGATTTTAGGATGAAATTTTGGCAAAGGCTTGGGCCAAATAATTGTTGGGTTTAGCTCATAGATGTGTCATGAGTGACTTGGAGCAAATTGGAGTGATTTGGGTTTGAATTGGGTTGAATTTGGGCTCCTTTAGTGAATGGGCCAATATAGGTCAAATTGGGCTAACTTAGGCCAATGTTGGGCTAGGGTTGAAATTGATGTCAAATTAATGTTGAGAAATGTTTATGGGAGTGTTTCAAAGAGGTTTTGGCCTTGGTTGGGTTTTGATTTTGGGGTTTGGGTTTATTTAGGTTAAGTTTGGGTTTAGGTCAAAATTGGGCCTTTTAGCTTTGGGTTGAATTTGAGTGGGGTTTGGGTCTAAATGTTGGGCAAATCATGTTAGTGTTTTGTTTGTGGGAATGTTAAGGAAGATTTAGAAAAGATTTGGGGTTAATTGGAGTTCAATTGGGTGAGTTTGGGTTAGGTTTGGATCATGGGTCCAAATTGGGCTTTTAGGCCAAAAGTGAAATTGGATCCAAATGTCAATCAAATTGGACTTAGATTTGGTCTAGATTGGTATTGGGAATGTTGTATTGAAGTTTAGAATTGAATTGGACCAGAATTTGGGTCAATTGGGTAGGTTTGGTTTGACATTGGGTTCACTTTGGGTTTAAAATGGGTCAAATTGGGGGTTTTGACAACAGTGGGGTAAATTGTCACAAATGGCCCATGGTGTAGTTGAACAAAATGAAATTGGGAATATTTGGGATTTTCTGGAATTTTCTGGGAATTTTCTGAATTTTTGGATTTTTGGGTCAAGAGGGGTATTTTGGGTATTTGGAGGGTATTGGGAGGTTTTTTTGGAATTCTTGGTATTTTTTGGGTATGGATGGTCAATTTGAGTAATGTGGGAATGTTTAGGAATGGTTTTGAGGAATTTTGAGTAATTTAGGTGTTTTGGAGGATTTCAAGGGTTTTGGGTAAGCTAGGCGGGTGTAGGGTCCCGGGGGTCAAAAATTGAAAATTTGGAAAATTGAAGATTGGGTGAATGTAAGTGGAATAAAATCATTTTGGTTGAGCCATGAAGCCATGAAGCCATATCAAGCCCACATGAGCCATGAAGGGACTCATTTGAGGCATCCACTATGTTGTTCCTAACCCTCTTAACCAAGGGCTTAGGGGTTGAGGACCATCCATGTGAATCACCTACATGAGTCAGGAGGTCAAGTTAGGTATGGGTGTGTTTCTAGGATGTGTGTGAAAGTCTTGTGTATAGGTGTAGTGTGTGTGAAAATCAGCCCCTTTACCAGACCAGGTCACCCAGGGCAGTCCTTAAGGCCAAAGAGTCCTATAGGAACTCATCCTTTAAACTTCCACATTTGATTTCAACCCTCTTGGTGATTAGGGGTCTATAGTCAAGTTTGTGGAGTTTGCAGGGAGTTAAGAAGTGGTTTGAATTTCTAAGTGGTGGGTCCCAATTCTAGTCCTCTAAGATAGTCAAAGGAAAATCCTAAGGCTAGATCCTAAGTACTAAAAGGAAGAAGAGAAGACCTCATCAAAAATGAGGTCAACAAATGGACCCCCAATAGGTGTGGTGAGCTAACCAAGCACACCGCGCGTATTGGCGTTGACCGAAGAGATCAACAAAACCAACACAGATGTCCAAGTGACAAACTTAGTACAAAGTAGAAGAGTTTCCGCTGGGGAGTGTCAAGTATATCTCTGAGGCTGGAGATTCCTGAACTCTCGCTGGGGAAAGGAAAAAGAGGTGAGTCCCAAATCACATGACCTGGGGGAATTTCGATTTAGATTTTATTTTGTTTCAATTTAAGTTTTGATGTGTGAGCTTAGATTTTAGTTTGAGTTTCAATTTAGCTTGAAGTTTGATTTAAAATCAATTTGAAGGGATTTGAACTTGAAATGAAAATTGGAATTTTATGGTTTTAGATGTAACATCTTCAACCTCAAAAGAAAATTGAATCGATTGGATTGAATTATTACAATGAGGAGAGATCTCAGAGCAATGCGGTATTGGATGTAAAATCCTTAACCTCAAGAGTTTGATTTTGATGTACTTCATCGCAATAGGGAAAGAATCCTAAAGCAATGCGGTTTCGGATGTAAAATCCTCAACCCCAAGAATTTGGTTTTGATGTATTTCATTGCGATAGGGAAAGAATCCTAAAGCAATGCGAGTTTCGGATGTAAAATCCTCAACTCCAAAAGTTTGAATTTGATGTATTTCATTGCGATAGGGAAATGATCCTAAAGCAATGCGGTCTCGGATGTAAAATCCTCGACTCCAAAAAGTTTGAATTTGATGTATTTCATTGCGATAGGGAAATGATCCTAAAGCAATGCGGTCTCGGATGTAAAATCCTCGACTCCAAAAGTTTGATTTTTGATGTATTTCATTGCGATAGGGAAAGAATCCTAAAGCGATGCGGTTTCGGATGTAAAATCCTCAACCCCAAGAATTTGATTTTGATGTATTTCATTGCGTTGGGGAAAGAATCCTAAAGCAATGCAGTTTCGGATGTAAAATCCTCAACTCCAAAAGTTTGAATTTGATGTATTTCATTGCGATAGGGAAATGATCCTAAAGCAATGCAGTCTCGGATGTAAAATCCTCAACTCCAAAAGTTTGATTTTTTGATGTATTTCATTGCGATAGGGAAAGGATCCTAAAGCAATGCGGTCTCAGATGTAAAATCCTCAACCCCAAAAGTTTGATTTTTGATGTATTTCATTGCGACAGGGAAAGAATCCTAAAGCAATGCAGTTTTGGATGTAAAATCCTCAACTCCAAAAGTTTGAATTTTGATGTATTTCATTGCGATAGGGAAAGGATCCTAAAGCAATGCGGTCTCAGATGTAAAATCCTCAACCCCAAAAGTTTGATTTTTTTTGATGTATTTCATTGCGATAGGGAAAGGATCTTAAAGCAATGCGGTCTCAGATGTAAAATCCTCAACCCCAAAAGTTTGATTTTTGATGTATTTCATTGCGATAGGGAAAGAATCCTAAAGCAATGCAGTTTCGGATATAAAATCCTCAATTCCAAAAGTTTGAATTTGATGTATTTCATTGCGATAGGGAAATGATCCTAAAGCAATGCAGTCTCGGATGTAAAATCCTCAACTCCGAAAGTTTGATTTTTGATGTATTTCATTGCGATAGGGAAAGGATCCTAAAGCAATGCGATCTCAGATGTAAAATCCTCAACTCCAAAAGTTTGTTTTTTGATGTATTTCATTGCGATAGGGAAAGGATCCTAAAGCAATGCAGTCTCGGATTTAAAATCCTCAACTCCAAAAGTTTGAATTTGATGTATTTCATTGCGATAGGGAAAGGATCCTAAAGCAATGCGGTCTCGGATGTAAAATCCTCAACTCCAAAAGTTTGAATTTGATGTATTTCATTGCGATAGGGAAATGATCCTAAAGCAATGCAGTCTCGGATGTAAAATCCTCAACTCCAAAAGTTTGAATTTGATTGATATTGGATTTGAAATTTGGAAAGATTGAATTTGAATTTGATTGAGATTTGATATGAGATCTGGAAGGTTGAATTTGAATTTTGATTTAAATTTGATTTGAAATTTATGTTCATTTTGTTTGTCTTTAACAGTTCGAATTTATTTTATTTATTTAATGTCCATGTGAATTTGGAGTTCATCATTTTTTAGATTTTTAAGGAAAGTTTTCTTTTATTCTTTTTTTTATTTCTTTTATGTTCTTTGTTCGAAGTTCATTTAACTTTAAAGGCATTTCTCAGTCAACTTGAACAAAAGAGGTGAAGGCCAAAAATGTGACATGGTCACTTTCATTCCAATCATGTTGAAGATACATCATACAACTCGATCTGGAATACATCTCATACAATCCATGTAGACTCAAAACGGACTATGTATGATCTTTGTCGATCCATCCAAAGAAGCATCTGTCAAAAATCCATGTCTGAATAGTGGGGTACATGGTCAATAACATCACCTTCCAAGCCATCCTTGGCAAGGATGTCGTATGGATGTACATTGGAGGTGTGATATTTTCCATGTAGCTCATAGCTCGTAAGGCCGGAGGCTCTCTAGCTCCGGGTCAGGTCGGAAATGGTAAGGTGTCTTCCCGTCGTCCATCCTCCCGAAAGTAGGCGAGATCCGCTTCACTGGTACTCCTGGTATGCAATGCTTAGCGATATACTGCTCCGTTGCCCTTCGGTATCATGACGGAACCTACCGGTAATGGTATCTTCAACGGCCCTCGGAACTCACTCGGGCCTGCTATCCGGAAGGTCGGATCCGAACATGATGTTACACTCGTTCGGGAAAGAGGCTGTGCGAAAGGTCCGATAAAGTCGTGGTGATCTATGTGCGGGGGTATGCGGTCACCTCGCTTGTAGATGTTAATAATGCGGCTATTGGGTATGCAATCCGCTGCGGTACCCTCCATGTTATCAATCTCTTTACCACTCTCTTGATGACTAATGGCATTGGATCCACTTGGCCATGACGGAGTATTCCCGGTGGGTTTCCCTTCCTGTCTTCCGCAAAGTTGTAATAGCATCCACATTGTATTGTAATTCTTCCTTTCCCTGGCATCCATCTCTGGGGTTCTGAGTAGGTGTTTTCCCTTAGGCGGCCCGCTCGGCCCATTCTTTTCAAATCCCGGATGCAATCCATGATTTGTTGTTGTTCATACTCTGAGAATACATCTGTATGTAGCTCGAGGCCATCTAGTATATTGATCCTTCTGCCTCTGATTCTCTCGAAGTATTCAAAGGTTTTCTTTTCGACATTCTGCATTCTTTCCAGCTCGTATTTTGGAATAATCTGCAAATGGCAAGGCCTAGTGACGTATTGTGGGATATACGGCTCAATCCCTTCACGTTCTCCTGCATACCTCGGCTCCTCCGGGATGATGTCCGTCGGGACATCCTCCGGGGTTGCTTTTGCAACAAGGTTATGCATTGCGGTGGTTCTATCCGGTAGCGTGGTAGCCTTCTTTCTTCGATCTTTGTGAGATTTCCACTGGTCCTTTTCGTTATCCTAGGAGCTGGCCTTCTTTCTTCGGGTTCTTGGTGAACCGGTGTCCTTGAAGTGTATGTGCTGGCGTAGCAATCTGCCTCGTCGCGCCGGTCGGTCGCTAGTTTGGTTAACATCTTACGGATACGGCGATTCTTATTTCTTCGTTGCGTTGCTGTGAGAGTAGCTCTTCGAACTTCTTGAATCTCTCGTGGGCGCGGCGGCTGATAAGCCTGCCCTCTGCTGTAGCGACTACAGACTTGATTTTCTTATCTTCTTCAGTGTTTGTTTTTCTTTTCTTGCTGTTGGATTGGTGGCTTGGGTCACCCACTTTCATCACTGTCTGCTCGGGTAGTATCTCTCGGTCAACTGGGACCCAATCATTTTCCTCGTACTGTAGGCCTGCTGGTGCGAAGTCCGAGTCAATCTCGATTATCGCTCCATCTTTCACTCTCTTTTCGTCGAGTACAAGGCTTACGCCATTTCTAAAGTTCAGAACCAACCGCCCGTTCGACATTTCCCTGCGAAAAGATAAGGAAAAGGATCAGGGGCTGTGCTAAGAACAAGAACATTAAGAAAAAGTTTATCAAAGTCATTTTTTTATTATTTTTTGTATTTTTAAATTTAACAGTAATGAAGCGGGATAAGATCAGGAAAGAGATTTTGATTTGGAAGAGAAAACAAGGAAAACTTTATCATCATGATTTTATTATTTTAGCACATTTTATTATTTATTTTGGGTTCGGACCCAGTCATAAGTAACTACTTCGCCCGTGCTTCTAGGGATGAAGAATTCGTTCCTTCTAAACATCAGGTAGCGTAATACTTTTTCAAGTATCGTCCGTTGATCGGAAGCATATGTCGTTCTCCTCGGCGATTCACTAGCCGGTAGGAACCTCCACGAGTATACTTGCTTGACCACGAACGGTCCTTCCCAGTGGGTTCAATTTTCCTCCTATCTTGCGGTGTGCAAGAATAGGTCTCTTGAGAACGAGAACTAAGTCACCAACTTTGAAGGTTCTTGGGCGGACCAGTCTGTCATGGGCTTGTACCATCTTAGCTTGGTATAATTCTAAATTCTGCTGCGCTGCAAGTCTTTTCCCTTCCAAGCTTTCTAATTCTTCTAGTCGTAATTTGGCATTCTCTTCTATCATGATCTTATTTGCAACTGCGATTCGAGTGAAGGAAGGCTGAACCTCTAAAGGTAACACTTGCCTCGGACCCATACACCGGAGCGTAAGGTGTAGCTTGAGTAGGAGTTACGAAGGTTGTCCCGTAGGCCCATAAGGCTTCTAATAACTTCTCGTGCCAATTTCTCTTATTATCGTCCAAGGTTTTCTTTAAGATTTGAACGAGAGTTTTATTAAAAGCCTCGGCCAGGCCGTTTGCTCTTGGGTAGTAAATTGTTGAATACCGCCGGTCGATTCCGTGTCTCACGACAAAATTGTTGATTTGTGTGCTTCGAATGCTGACCCATTATACGAGATAATCTGCGTGGCACTCCGAAACGGTAGACAACTTGGTTCTTGAAAAGCTGCAGCACGTGGTGCGCTTTCACTTCTCCAAGTGGAGCCGCCTGCTGCACTTGGAAAAGTATCTGTAGCCGCAAGAATGAAGCGATGTCCTTTTGAAGATGGTGGTTCATTGGACCCACTATA
>JAKZJZ010001934.1:0-22621 GCA_022702705.1 Papilionanthe hookeriana x Papilionanthe teres
GGGAGATGAGAAAAGTGTTTTGGTTTAGAGAAAATCTTAATTTCCAAGTGTTTTTTACGTTTTAATTAAAACAAATCTTAAAGTTGATTATAACGACACCGGTTAAGATCCCGCGGTTCCATCCTTCCGGCATCATTATTTTATCGGATTCACTTAGTCCGGATGAATTTGCTAAACTCAGCTTGAATGAGTTCCACACTTTCATTTAGACCAGTGGGAAATCCAGTTAGCAACACGTAGGTTACATCATCAGAGGTATTCCCGATCATCCAACGGGACGTTTTAATTTAGTTGTAATTGTAGTTTTGTGTTACGTTTGTGATTAAATTTTGAGTTGTTTTATATTTTGAAATGTTGTGGCGGTGAATTTTATCTTGCAATGACTTTTAACTTAATTTGGTTTCGGTTTTAGGGACTATCCTAAAGGTGTGGGTTTTCATGCAACTTGTTGTTTTATCATGCAAGAAAAATAAAGTACATTTGCGAGAAAGTAAATTGCAAGAAAGTAAATTGCAAGAAAGTAAATTGCAATAAAATAAAAGCGTACTGGAGGGTCTTCCCGTCATCCCAAGCTGCACTTAAAACACAATTAGAATATTTAAGCAAGTTCCTAGGTAAAGGCTAGGGGAAAGGTTATGGTTTTCTACCAAATTCCTAATCACTATAGCTAGTCGACTCCTATGACGTCTAGGTTCTTTGTGTTTTTTGTTTGAGGACGATTTTCTTCATCGAAGGACAATTAAGTCCAATTGTTCTTATAAATATCCTATCATATTGAGGAAGTGCTTAAGAAGAATCTTAAACATCTTTTCGATATTTTCGAGATTGTTTTAAGTCCGAATGAATTTAATTATATAAATGAATCGATCGTCGAGGTTTTCGAGTCTTGTTAACTTGCTCAGTGAACTAGGACATTTTGAATATCCTATGAGTGAGGTAACACTTCATTTGATGTTCCATTTAGGAGTTATAATAATCAAAGCTTTCAAGGGTAAATTAGTATTCAAATGATTTGATTTAAGTTAATGGGTTTAAATTTGGAATAGTGTTCAAGTTGTTTTATATTTAATTTCTTTCTGTTTTAGGTGATGTTATATTTAATTTAATTTAATTTAATTTAATTGAGTTTTAATTTAATTTAATTCAATATAGTTCAATTTAATTTGATTTGGTGTTTAATTAATTTGATTTGATTTAATTTAATTTAATTATTTAATTTAATTGTTTAATTTTAATTTAATTTAATTATTTAATTTAATTTAATTTAATTTAATTTAATTTAATTTAATTTAATTTAATTGTTTAATTTAATTTAATTTAATTATTTAATTTAATTTAATTTAATTGTTTAATTAAATTAAATTTAATTATTTAATTTAATTTAATTTAATTTAATTTTAATTTAGTTTAATTTAATTTAATTTGTTTTAATTTAATTTAATTTAATTTTAATTTAATTTAATTTTAATTTAATTTATCTTTAATTTACTTTATTTTTAATTTTAATTGAAATTTCAAAAGAGTTTAATAATTTAATTAAGTCTTTTAATATTTTAAATTTGAGTTATCATTTTAATTAAAAATTGAGTATTAATGATATAATTAGTTTAGGGATTTTTAAATTAAAGAATAAATCTCTTCCTAAAAAATATCCCTTATTTTAATAATTCTAATTTATTATTCCTCCAAATTTAATCTATTATTTAATTAAAGTTTAATCATTTTAAAATTATTTAATGGGTTTCTACCCTTTAATTATTTAAATTTCAATCATCCAAATCAGATTAAGATCAAATGTTTTACTTGTTGATTTTTTATTAAACCTAAAGTTTTAATTAAGGGTTGAAAGTTTAATTACCATTTTACCCTTTAAGCTTAATAATTTCATAACTCACTAAATTGAACCCAAATGAACTTGAAATTTTTATGTGACTTCACTCATATGTCAATAAAGACATGAGAGGAGAAAATGTGATTTTTCTGTATTTAATTTATTTATATAATTATTTTTGGTGGAAAATAGAGATTTTCAAGGAAAATTTAATAACATGACCAAGGGAAAGTTTCTGTCCTTAAGAAAATTAGGGGACATTTCTAATGACCAGAGAAGCACTTGGACCAATTTTGGTGATTTTTTGAATTATATTATTTTTATTATAATTATTTTGAGTTTTGGAGTGTTAATTAATTTAAAAATGAAATAAATGTTGAAAAATGGATTTTATATTTTTCAAAAATCTCTCTAATATCAAGGAAACTAGAGAAACAAATTTTGCAATTTTCTGATTTTTCTATGATTTATTATAATTATTTTAGTGAAAATGCTAGAAAATACATTTTTTTTAATTTTAAAAATTACCCTAGGGCTTTAAAATTCAATATCTCACTAAATAGACCTAGGAAAAATGTGGGATTTGTTCCTAAGTGATTAAAATTCAAAATTTGACATTTTGGTGAATTTTATTATTTTTGTGATTTTTATTATTTTTTTATTTTTTAATTATTAAAAGTATTAAAATATTATTAAAAATCAACTTTTTTAGAAAATTGAAATTTTAATTTTCTTAGGTTCCCCTGATATCAGAGAGGCTCCAAAACCAATTTGGTGAATTTTTTAAAAGTATTTTAAAAGTTATGAATTTTTAAAGCTTAAAATGGCTAAGTGACTTAATCAACCCAATTAGTGGGGCTAGCCAAGTCCAATTGACCTCAAATTTTTATGGTGGATTCCTCTGATCCTAAAGGTCAGTGGAGAATTGATTTCAAGTCAATTTGATACCTGGTTAACTCTAATTAATTAAAGACCTATTTTGGGTGTTTAAGTCGATTAGGGTTGTTTTGAATGAACTAAGCCAAAATCTATTTTTCCTAGGGTTCTCTGGTCATAAGGAACATCACCAAATTTTCCTAGAATTTATTTCACAACATGCTATTTACTTGGAATTAAAATACTCAAAACAGTGACACGAACTTGAAAAATCAAGAACTCTTCATAGGGGTGGCCTCGACTTTGGAAAATTCAGGGAATGTTCCCAAATTCAGAGGCTTCAAAAGCCCTATGGTCTCATGCCATGGTGAATTGTATGCATGCATGGAGAATTAAAACAATGCAGAGAGTAAATAAATTATAAAAAATAAAATATTTGATGAAATTAAGTGATTTCTTTTCCACATTATTCTCCTCCGTTCACTGAGCGAGAGGGTATTTTTATTTTATTTTTCTGATTTTTCTACACGGAGATATGAATTTTTGAAGTTTAGGGAATTAAATAAATCAAAAAAAATCCCTATTTTTCTATTTATCCACGCGGCGCCAGCGCATCCTCGGCAGCTCCGAAAGACCACGCGGCGCGCTCCCATTCGACGCCGCCACCTGAGTCAGCAGCCCGGGCCCCGCGGTTCTCGCACCGTTTCCTGGTCCGACGCCATCCGAGCCGTTCGTCCGCGCGTGTATTGAATGGACGGCATCCGTTCGTCGTCCCCAAGTGTTCTCACCTGAGAGCCGTCCACACTAAATCCCTAAGATCTCACTCGATTCTCGATGGATTTTTATGTTCTTATACTCTATGGATTCGTCTTGAAGAGACGAACACATCTATACGGTTAACATGCATTGAAACTAAGGCATTTGAAATAGAAATTCTCCGAAGCTCGGGATGAAGAATTAGCTCATACCTTGGCTCGGAGAAGTGTGGCTTCAATGCGAGAGTTGTTGCTCCTTCGATTGGACCCCGCGAGCTCCGGATGAAGTCTCTCGGTGCAGTGAATTGTCCGGATATGATTTCGACCAAGCCCGATCACAAAGCTTGGAGGGCTGGAGCAATTGGGTGGCACTGGAAATGGGGCTTTTGTTGGTGGACACCTTCCCTCGGTGCAGTGAAGGTGTAGAGCCAATCAATTTGAGAATTGGCTCACCTGTGGAGAAGTGTCCTGGTTTTGGGTGGAATTTCGACTGCGAAATTGAGCTTACGGAGGAGAAATGGCAGGGGGATTTCCTTGGGGATCAAGTGTTCTAAGAGTGGAGAAGGGTGCGGAACAATTTTGGCGAGTTTTGGCAAGGTTTGTGCTTAGCTCTTCTCATGGCCGAGAGGGGTGGAGTTTAAATAGAGGCATGTGGGGGCCTCCCGGGGGAGTTAGGGCTTGGGATCGAGTTGCTGCTGGTGAGGAGAAGATCGGCCATGGTAGCCACTGGGGATGGGGCGGCTCGGCAAGTGAGAATTTCAATGTTGGCTCACATGTGAGCTCTCGGCCATGGTGTTTTCCGGCGGCCTGGTGGCCGGCCGGCCGAGCAATGGTCACCATCTTGGTCGGGTGGGTCGGGGTCGGGGTTTAGTGTAGGCGATTGGCAAATGCCATGTGTAAAGGCTTTGATTCAAAGTGGAATGGGGGCATGGCTAAATTTGAACCTAAATGGGTCAACCCACCCATTTGGGCTAGGTGCACCACCCGAGGCCTGATTTTGGCTGAGGGAAAAGTGATTTGGCTCGGCATAATCAGTAGGGTCAAGTCACCATCCAAGCACTGATTAGGCTTAAGCATGGTTTAGTGGAATCATGGAAGTGGTTAATCACCTTTAGGAATTAAGGAAAGAGCCTCCTCCTTTTGCCCAAAATGGCATGGTGACATGTAAAGAGGCTCTCATGGCTTGCATATGGCTTGTGCATGGCTCCATGGCTCCGATTGGCTTGGGAAAAGTGAAGTCGATTTCATGGAAATGGATTTAAGGAAAATTTTGGTATTTAGGGGTGATTTGGCATGAGGCTTGATTTGGAATTATTTGATGATGAATTTAGGACTTAGGTGATGGCTTTAATTAAGTGAATGGTAAATGGAGATGTCATATGGGCTTTGGAAGAATTTTTGGGGTTTTGGATTTGGTGGAAGTGGGCTTTTAAAATGGTTTAAGGAATGGGCCTTTTAAGTTTTGAAAAATGAATTTATGGATGGGAATTTTGTAAAGAGGTTGGGCCAAATAATTGTTGGGTTTAGCTCATGGATGTGTCATGAGTGATTTGAAACAAATTGGGGGTGATTTGGATTTGAATTGGGTTGAATTTGGGTTAGGTTTGGGTTTAGGTCGAAAATGGGCCTTTTGACCTTGGATTGAGTTTGAGTGGGACTTGGGTTCAAATTTTGGGCAAATCATGTTAGGGTTTTGTTTGTGGGAATGTTAAGGAAGATTTAGAAAAGATTTGAGGTTAATTGGAGTTGAATTGGGTGAATTTGGGTTAAGTTTGGGTCATGGGTCCAAATTGGGCTTTAAGGCCAAAAGTGAGATTGGATCCAAATGTCAATCAAATTGGACTTGGATTTGGTCTAAATTGGTATTGGGAATATTGGATTGAAGTTTAGAATTGAATTGGACCAGAATTTGAGTCAATTGGATAGGTTTGGTTTAACATTGGAGTCTACTTTGGGTTAAAATGGGTCGATTTGGGGGTTTTGACAAAAGTAGGGTAAATTGACAAAATTGACCCATGGTGTAGTTGGACAAAATGAAATTGGGAATATTTAGGATTTTCTGGAATTTTTTTGGGAATTTTCTGAATTTTTGGATTTTTAGGCCAAGAAGGGTATTTTGGGTATTTGGAGGGTATTGGGGGGTATTTTTGGAATCTTTGGTATTTTTGGGTATGGATGATCAATTTTAGTGATGTGGAGATGTTTGGGATTGATTTTGGAAAATTTTGGGTAATTTGGAAATTTTGCGAAAATTTGGAGTAATTTAAGGGTTTTGGGTAGGTTTAATAGGTGTAGGGTCTCGGGGGTCAAAAATTGAAAATTTGGGAAATTGAAGATTGGGTGAATTTAGGTGGAAAGAAATCATTTTGGTTGAGCCATGAAACCATTTCAAGCCCATATGAGCCATGAAAGGACTCATTTGAGGCATTATTTATGTTGTTCCTAACCCTCTTAGCGAGGGCTTAGGGGTTAAGGACCATCCATGTGAATCACCCACATGAGTCGGGAGGTTAAGTTGGGTATGGGTGTGGTTTTAGGAAGTGTGTGGAAATGTAGTGTGTAAATGTAGTGTAAGTCGGCCCCTCTGCAGGACCGAGCCGCCGGGGGTAGTCTCAAGGCCGAAGAGTCTATAGGAACTCATCCTTTAAACTTCCACATTTGATTTCAACCCTCTAGGTGATTAGGGGTCTATAGTCAAATTTGTGGAGTTTGCGGGGAGTTTAGAAGTGGTTTGAATTTCTAAAGGCGGGTCCCGATTCTAGTCCTCTAAGATGAGTCGAAAAAGCCTAAGGCTAGATCCTAAGCACTAAAAGAAGAAGGAAGACCTCATCAAAATGAGGTCGACAAATGGACCTCGATAGGTGTGGTGAGTGACGGAGCACACCGCGCGTATTGGTGTTGACCGAAGCGATCAACAAAACAACACGGATGTCCAAGTGACGAACTTAGGACGAAGTAGAAGAGTTTCTGTCGGGGAGTGTCAAGTATATCTGCGGAACCGGAGATTCTTGAACTCTCGGCGGGGAAAGGAAAAGGAGGTGAATCCCAAATCACATGATCGCGGGGAATTTCGATTTAGATTTTATTTTGTTTCAATTTATGTTTTGATGTGTGAGTTTAAATTTTAGTTTGGAGTTTCAATTTAGATTGAAGTTTTGTCGAAAATTAATTTGAGGGATTTGATTTGAAATGAAAATTGGAATTTTGAGGTTTTAGATGTAACATCTCCAACCTCGAAGAAAATTGAATTGATTAGATTGAATCGTTGCAATGAGAAGATATCTCGGAGTAATGCGGTGTTGGATGTAAAATCCTTAACCTCGAGAGTTTGATTTTGATGTATTTCATCGCAATAGGGAAAGAATCCTAAAGCAATGCGGTCTCGGATGTAAATTCCTTAACCCCAGGAATTCGATTTGATGTATTTCGGTGCTGATAGGGAAAGAATCCTAAAGCGGTGCGATCTTGGATGTAAAATCCTTGACCCAAAAGTTTGAATTTGATGTATTTCGGTGCGATAAGAAAAGGATTCTAAAGCGAGTGCGATCTTGGATGTAAAATCCTCGACCCAAAAGAGTTTGATTTGATGTACTTCGGTCTGATAGGAAAGAATCCTAAAGCGATGCGAGTCTTGGATGTAAAATCCTCGACCCAAAAGGTATGAATTTGATGTATTTCGGTGCAATAGGAAAAGAATCCTAAAGCGGTGCGAGTCTTGGATGTAAAATCCTCGACCCAAAAGGTTTGAATTTGATGTATTTCGGTGCGATAGGAAAAGAATCCTAAAGCGGTGCGGTCTTGGATGTAAAATCCTCGACCCAAAAGAGTTTGATTTTGATGTATTTCGGTGCTGATAGGAAAAGAATCCTAAAGCGATGCGGTCTTGGATGTAAAATCCTCGACCCAAAAGGTTGAATTTGATGTATTTCGGTGCGATAGGAAAAGAATCCTAAAGCGAGTGCGATCTTGGATGTAAAATCCTCGACCCAAAGGTTGAATTTGATGTATTTCAGTACGATAGAAAAAGAATCCTAAAGCGATGCGAGTCTTGGATGTAAAATCCTCGACCCAAAAGTTTGAATATGATGTATTTCGGTGCTAATAGGAAAAGAATCCTAAAGCGAGTGCGGTCTTGGATGTAAAATCCTCGACCCGAAAGAGTTTGATTTTGATGTATTTCGGTGCGATAGGAAAAGAATCCTAAAGCGGTGCGGTCTTGGATGTAAAATCCTCGACCCAAAAGGTTTGAATTTGATGTGATTGATATTTGATTCGAGATGCTGGAAGAAATTGAATTTAAATTTGATTGAGACTTGAAGCCTGGAAAGATTGAATTCGGAAATTTGGAAATTTGGAAGGATGAGTTTGAACTCGATTGAAATTTGATTTAAGATTTGATTTGAAATTTGGAAGGATGAGTTTGAACTCGATTGAAATTTGATTTAAGATTTGATTTGAAATTTGGAAGATCAAGTTTGAAACTTGATCGAGATTGGATTTGGAATTTGATTGAGAATTTGATTTGGAATTTGAAAAGATCAAATTTAAAATTTGATCGAGAGTGGATTTGGAATTTGGAAAGATCAAATTTGATTTTTGATTTGAAAGGATTGAAATTTGATTCAGAATTTGGAAAGATTGAATTTGAAATTTGATTGAGAATTTGATTTGGAATAGAAAACAAGGAAAACTTTATTATCATGATTTTATTTATTTTAGCACATTTTATTATTTTTGGGTTCGGACCCAATCATAAGTAATTACTTCACCCGTGTTTCTTAGGGATGAAGAATTCATTCCTTCGAAACATCGGGTAGCGTAATATTTTTTCAAGTATCGTCCGATTGATCGGAAGCATATGTCGTTCTCCTCGGCAATTCACTAGCCGGTAGGAACCTCCCGAGTATCTCTGCTCGACCACAAACGGTCCTTCCCAAGTGGGTTCAAATTTTCCTCCTATCTTGCGGTGTGCGAGAATAGGTCTCTTGAGAACGAGAACTAAGTCACCAACTTTGAAGGTTCTTGGGCGGACCGGTTGTCATGGGCTTGAACCATCTTAGCTTGGTATAGTTCTAAATTCGTTGCTTGCTGCAAGTCTTTTCCCTTCCAAGCTTTCTAATTCTTCGAGTCGTAGTCGACGTTTTCTTACATCGTGATCTTGTTTGCAGCTGCAATTCGAGTGAAGGAAGACTGAACCTCTAAAGGTAACACTTGCCTCGGACCCATACACCGGAGCGTAAGGTGTAGCTTGAGTAGGAGTTACGAAGGTTGTCGGTAGGCCCATAAGGCTTCTAACAATTTCTCGTGCCAATTTCTCTTATTATCGTCCGAGGTTTTCTTTAAGATTTGAACGAGAGTTTTATTAAAAGCCTCGGCGAGGCCGTTTGCTCTTGGGTAGTAAATTGTTGAGTATCGCCGGTCGATTCCGTGTCTCACGACAAAATTGTTGATTTGTGTGCTTCGAATGCGGCCATTATACGAGATGATCTGCGCGGCACTCCGAAACGGTAGACAACTTGGTTCTTGAAAAGCGCAGCACGTGGTGTGCTTTCACTTCTCTGAAGTGGGCCGCACGCACTTGGAAAAGTATCTGTAGCCACAAGAATGAAACGATGTCCTTTCGAAGATGGTGGTTCTATTGGACCCACTATATACGTGCCCCGACATTCGAATGGCCGCGACGCAATTGTCGGGTGTAGCACATTTGGAGGTTGGTGTAGAACCACTCCGTGCACTTGGCATTGATGACAGCTCTTGGCGATTTTCATGCAGTCGGTCATCATCGAGGGCCAGTAGTACCCTAGTCTTTTAATTTTCATCTTCATTTTTTGGACCCGATTGGTGAGCGCCACAGAGTCCTGAATGCACCTCTTTGACGATTTCACGGGCCTCGGACCCGCTTAAGCACCTTAGCCACATTTGATCAAAAGACCTTCTGTACAATGTGTTGTTTATTAATGCGTAGGACGGAGTTCTTTTCTTGATCGATGGGCCGGTGACCTATCGTCTCGGTAGCTTTCCTGTTTGTGGGTTCAAATTTTCCTCCCATCTCGCGTGTGCAAGAATGAGGTCTCTCGAGAACGAGAACTAAGTCACCAACTTTCAAGGCTCTCTGGGCGGACCCGCCTTGTCATGGGCTCGAACCATCTTAGTCGTGCATGACTTGTAATTCCGTTGCGCCGCAAGTCTTTTCCTTCCAAGCTTTCTAATTCTTCGAGTCGTACCGACGTTTTCTTCTCGTCGTGATCTTGTTTAGCAATCGCAATTCCGAGTGAAGGAAGCCGAACCTCTAAAGGTAACACCGCCTCGTGACCCATACACCGCAGCCGTGCGTGTAGGCTTCGAGTAGGAGTTCGAAGGTCGTCCCGTGGCCCATAAGGCTTCTAACAATTTCTCGTGCCAATTTCTCTTATTATCGTCCAAGGTTTTCTTTAAGATTCGAACGAGAGTTTTATTAAAAGCTCCCGCCGAGGCCGTTTGCTCTCTGGGTAGTAAATTGTCGAGTATCGCCGCCGATTCCGTGTCTCCCGACAAAATTGTCGATTTGTGTGCTTCCGAATGCCGACCCATTATCCGAGATGATCCTCGCGCGGCACTCCGAAACGCAGTGGACAACTCTGGTTCTCGAAAACCGTAGAAGACGTGGTGTGCTTTCACTTCTCTAAGCGGAACCGCTGCCGCCCACTCGAAAAGTAATCCGTAGCCGCAAGAATGAAACGATGTCCTTTCGAAGATGGTGGTTCTATCGGACCCACTATATCCGTGCCCCAACATTCAAATGGCCACGACGCAATTGTCTGGATGTAGCACATTCGGAGGCCGGTGTAGAACCACTCCGTGCACTCGGCATCGATGATGCCTTCGCGATTTTCATGCGCTCGGTCATCATCGAGGGCCGTAGTACTCTAGTCTTTTAATTTTCATCTTCATTTTCGACCCGATCGGTGAGCGCCTACGTAGTCCCGAATGCACCTCTTTAACAATTTCACGGGCCTCGGACCCGCTTAAGCACCTTACCCACATTCGATCAAAAGACCTTCCCGTACAATGTGTTGTTTATTAATGCGTAGGACAGTAGTTCTTTTTCGATCCGATGGCCAGCGACCTATCGTCCGGTAGCTTTCCCGTTTGCAGGTAGTCCTATCAATGGCCGTCGCCAATCTTCTCGTGTTTTCTCGTCACCGCCGCAATCGATTCTTTTTCTTCTTCCCGATTTGTGTATCATGTCTATGTCGAGCCGTGATAGGACTCCGACGTCCGCGAACCGACACTTCCACCGATTCATCTTGCAAACAGCAAATTCTTTTGCGAGACGGGCTAAAGCATCCGCTAAAGCATTCTCTTTTCTAGGAATTTTGTAGATCGTCACATTCTGGAATCTGTTCCAACAACCGTATGGCATACCGGAAGTATTGTTCGAGTCTCTGCTTTAAAATTCCGTATCGTCCGGCGATCCGTTGAATGATTAACCGCGAATCCCCGTAGATGCTGATGTCCGTTATCCCCATTCGAATAGCTTAATTCCAACTCCCGTTATGAGGGCTTCGTATTCCGCTTCGTTGTTCGTACACCGGCTCCGTCAAGTGGTAGGAGTATCTTAACATCCCCCGCTCCGTGTTATAAAGATTAGCCCGATTCCCGCCTTACCGGCACTATCACTTGCGATTCTTCGTCTTCGTGTGCCGAAGATGCTCCGTCGAAATACAATTCCCAACGTCGATCATCGTGGTCTTCTAGGCTCATTATTTGTTCATCCGGCAAATCGTCATCGAGAGGAGATTCGGCCGCAAAGGGTGCGCCGCGAGGAAGTCCGCTAAGACTTCGTCCCTTTACTAAGCACGAAGAGGCACGAAAGTTATATCGAATTGCAATAATATCATCAACTATCCGGCAAGTCCGCTCGAAAGTGTCGGACGAGTCATCAAGTATCAGCAATTGATTAAACTTCGAGATCAGTTGATCTTATGAGAAAGCATGTAGTGCCCGAGCTTTTGAGCGGCGAAGATCGTGGCCAAACAATGCTTTTCAATTGCGGGATACCTTACTTCCGTCGGAAGTAAACGACGGCTTAAGTAAGTAAAGAGCATTTTCTTTACCCTCATCATCGAATTCTGCCAATCATGGCTCCGAGAGAGTCGTCTAAAGCCGCGGTGTAAAGCATCGCCGGCCTACCCGAGACCTGGGTCGCGAAGACAGGAGGTGTCATTAAATATTGTTTAATGTCTTCGAAGGCCTTCCGGCATTTCTCTTCCCAAATAAATTTGGCGTCCTTTTTAACTAGTGCCGAGAAAGGCCGACACCTACCCGACAAGCTCGAGATAAAGCGTCGAAGATATGCCGCCTTCCCCGAAAAGATCGTAGTTGTTTTAAGGTTTCGGGAGGCGACATTTCTAAGATGGCTTTTAATCTTCTCCGGTCGATTTCAATTCCACGATGTCGGACAACGAATCCTAAGAATTTCCCGGAGGTGACGCCGAAGGCGCATTTTAAGGGATTCATCTTAAGGTTAAATTGTCTTAATCGTTCGAAAACAATTCTCAAATCATACAGTGGTTTTCCTTTACTTCGTTTTCGATGACGACATCGTCCACGTAGCACTCGACTTCGATTGTGGATGAGATCATCAAAAATTCTTGTCATTGCTCTTTGGTAAGTCGCTCCCGCGTTCTTCAGTCCGAATGGCATCACCGTGTAAAGCAAAATACTCCGATCGGCGTTCGAATGCCGTAAGCTTTTCATCTTCTCGGAGCCATTTTTATCTGGTCAGTATCCCGAAGATCCATCCATGAATGAGAATATTTCATGTGTCGAAGCAATATCGATCATCGCTCCTGAATCGGTAGAGGGAATTCATCTTTTCGGACATGCCTCGTTTAAATCTCCCGAAGTCCACACAAATTCCGATCCGACCATTCTTCTTTCTCGACCGGCACCACATCGGCTAACCATGTCTGGTATTGTTCTTCACTGACAAATTTAGCGTCTATTAGCTTTTTTAACTTCGGCTACGACTTGTTGTTCGATTTCCAGACGCATTCTTCTGGGACTCGTCCGACCGGAAATGTAGTAGATCCACTCCTAGCTTATGGACCGCAACCTCTCGGGGCTAATCCCGGCATTTCATCGTAGCTCCAAGCAAAACAAGTTTTTAAATTCCATTAATAACTCGATTATTTCTTCGGAGTCTTCTTTATCGAGTAAGGAGCTAACAAAGGTAGGTCTAGGCTCTTCGCTAGTACTCTAAGTTAACTTCCGTTAACTCATCTATCGTGGATTTAATTTCTTCTTCGAATTCCGTGGAGCGTCTCCAACTTGTAGAATCTTCGAGTTCGTCTCGTAGTTTCCATGCGCTTACTGGACTTGCAAGCGACAACCAAGCAAAATCCCGCATCGTCAACCGACCCTACCGCGCCGAATCCGAGTCCATACTTCGAATCGAGGACGACCGGAGTTATTCCATAACTTTTCAAAATGTTGTGATTTCGGCTCATTCATCGTCGAGGTAAGAAACCACGTTGAATTAAATTTTGAACACAGTGGAGAGTACCACTCAAAAGGTAATTCCATTAATTCCGATGAAGTGACATCTTCGAATTGTACATTATTTTCAGCGCTTTGGAGGAAGAAGCACCACGGTAGAATTCGATCGGCCTAAGACCGTCACTACGCACTTCGACCTCCATACCCTCGATCTTATTAGACTGGATCGGAGTTAGGGTCATAGTATGAACGTAGTGGTTAATCTTCTCGTACATTGATTTGTATTCTTCGTTCTTTTCATCTTCGAGGGAGATCTCAGCATCGCGGTTTCTTTCGACTTATCGTCGCTCGCTTCGACTCGATTTCTTCCTTCGCAACTATCTTCCCAATCAACATGGATACGGTTTCTTCCGTCCAATCGTCCTAGCGATTCTACCACGCCTCGTCCGCCGCCTCGACCTCGGATGCGAGTCGTGGAGAAACCTTCACCATCTCTCCCATGGGAGCGGTGAGTGACCGCTGGACTCGTAACTTCGCATTCTTCGTTGTCTCGAACTTTCTTCGTCTTCATTTGTTATGGCATCTCTCGAGAAGATTGCTTTCTTTGGCGTGCATAATAAGCCGCATCTTCATGGATTCCAATTTCATGTACTGGAGAATGGTCGCAAGTCACCTTCGATGCACTCGTTCCCCTCCATCGTAGCATCTGATGCACTCTGCGTAGAGACGATGGTACCATCCTATTTTCATGTATCAATGGCTCGGCCCAAGCAGAGCGTCGAACGATGTTTCGAATCGATTATATGAAATTCTTGCGGTTGTCTTTGCTAAATCACCGGTCTTCATCGCAGCGTTATCGACCCGAGGGCTCTTTCTCCTTTCCCGTCGAATCCTCTTAATAACATTTTGTTCGCCTCGAGCTCACGAGCATCAATTTCCAAGTATGCTACGTTGTTCGAAGACTCATTATATTGATTGATGCTCCCGGATCCACCAAAACTCCGGAGAGCGTAAACTTCCCAATTGTAACTCGAAATGTACAACGGTCGGCCAGGATCTCGTCGTCCCGGGCAAGAGTCATCGTCCGCGAAGGTAACACCCGCCGTTCCTTTAACGAGCAAACCTCATCTAAGGAATCTCCGCCATTCGAGCTAAGCAAATTTCCGGATCGGGCAAGGCCTCGATCGCAGCTTCTCTCATCTCCTTTCGATAAGATGAGAGCATCGTAGATGCCCGCCGCTCTGCAGTTTCCTAAGACGGCGCAAGCACGTCGTAGTCCACTTTGTCTCTCCCGCGTCTCGGCTTCTTCTCGAATGGGCATTTCCTCCGCCGGGGTTGGTTCTTCTCGAACAACCACCGCTTTCCCTTGTCTTCTGGACCCCATTCTCGTGAGGTAGAACTCTTCCACTTCTCAAGTCGACTTCCGTAATTTCTTCCGAATCTAGTGCCGAGCTCGTCGGTGTCTCCTCCCGAATCGAACGACCGCTCTTTCCGATTATCTTCCAAATCCGAAGGCTCTAACTCTATCGTAACCGGAGCTCCTCGAAACCCGCCGCATAGATCCGTTGCTCGTTGAACTCTCGTAGCCTCCTCGATGGATGCCTTCTCGTCATTTTGATCGTCGAGATCTGTACGATTCGAGAATCGTCGTCGGTATCGAAATCGACGCCCCGTGATTGTCGCTAGTTACGTAATCGTTAGAAATTAAACAAAACGTAGCCAACGCCATCACCCTTATCATTATATGATCCCACCAAAGTGGGCAGATAATCATACAAAATCGCAGGTTCGAGGATTTCTCCCCCGAATCGAAACAACTATCCTAGGATAAGCACCTCAGTCTAGCTCTTAGAATCTCGCGCGCCTCTTCTTCGTCAATTTTCTTCTTCTCTTCGATTTTCCCCGTCGAGGTGGTTCTTCTATCGCAAGTGATAAGCATCGGCTTAATCAGGTCTCGAACTCCGAATCGAAGCTCGCACCGAAGCGGTTCGGATGTTGTCTAAAATCTTCTTCGAAGATCTCGTCCGTGCGGTAGCTCCACCCATCGTCAGCCGATGACAGGATCTATCTGGATGACGGGATCTGGCTGAGATAACATTGACGCGAACCTCCTTTCGGGGTTCCTTCATGTACTCCTTCGGGATTGTTATATTTCCTTTCCGAAGGTTGTCGCTCGAGCCAACTTTTCAAGGTAATGCAGCTCTCTATCTTCGTGCCCAAGCATCCGACGGTAGGGGCAAAAGTTGGGATCACCTTTCCCGTCGACTTCCGGTCTTTCTGGGCTCGGCAGCTGGAAACTGGAGTTTTCATTGCTCACGAACATCTTTGGCATCGCTTCATTTTTGAACTGGATATTCTCTCGCTCGAAGCTCCCTCAATGTACGTCGGACGAGACGGCTGTTCATACCGCGGAGACGACCGATAGCCGGACCGGGGTTGCCGGGTAATTTTGTCGTGGTTGCCGCGGCCGTTCTGTGGTATTTGCGATCGGCGTTTCAGCCTTTGTCAACCGTCGCAACGACCCCGCATTTCTTTTCGAAAGTCTTCACCCCGCTTCGCTCGTCCGTCTGGCTTCAAGAAACTTAATTGTTTCCGCCTCTTCGCAAGCTTCCGGCCTCGTTTAACAACTTCTCAAAAGTCTTAATAGTGAATCCCTCGAGGAGAAGTGCTATCGGGCCGTGAATGCTTTTAAGCAAGATGCCGACCGCATGTTGTTCTTGCAGCTGTGGTTCACACTTCATGCTTAAATTTCTCCATCGAAGTATGTAATCCACTAGAGTTTCATTCGCGCTTTGTTTCTCTACCACTAAATCACCTATAGTGATGTGGTGCCGAGCTCCGCAAATCGCTTAATGAAGAGGCTCTCTAACTCCGAGAATGTCTTCACCGAACCGTCGGGCACCCTCGCATACTCGCTCGAAGGCGATTCCCGACAGATCGCTAACGAACCCGTCGGCGAAGAGTAGCGCATCGCTCCCGCCGCATTGCAACAACCGGCACGAAAGTGTGCAACATGCCGTCTCGGGGTTCCTGCTCCGTCGAAGGTCTTAAACAGAGGTGGCACGAAGCCTTTCGGGCATCGGGATAGCCGTCGAACCTTTTCCGGGTAAGGTCTACCCGTCCGAATGGATGTCCCGCTCTTCGATCGTGCTAAGGCTTCTCGCACTCGCCGCTCTACCAAGTTCTCGATATCCTTTTCGTGGATCATACTTTGTGTCGTATCCTTTTTCACCGGTCATCCCCATCGATCGGATGTAATCTCCTTTCCTCCGTCTACGATGTGAATGACTTCGGGGGTGTCTCTCTATGTGGTCTGATCTCGACTCGAGAGCGGCCGTAGCCATGGCCATCTCTTCCATCCTCTTCGCCATTCGAGCGATCGTGTCGTCCTTTTCCCGAAGCCGTCTCTTCATCGCTCCGGCTCCTCTCTTTCGCAGTTCTCAGGAGCACCTCGAGAAGCCGATGAAGCTCGTGTCTCAACCATGTTGATTTCCGCATATTCATCTGTCCATGAATTCCGATGAGTCGATCTCATCTCCGAACTTTTCTTCTCTTTCTTTCGCCAACCGTCTGATGCTCTGCTTCTCAACTTTTCCATGGAATCTTCTAGCGGAGCTTTCTCGTGTATCTTCGTGGTTCTCATGCGATGGTCGCCGGTCCTTTTTTCACGAGTCCCCTTCATCGCAAGAAGCACTTTCTTCGCATTCCAAACCCTCCCGGCAAGACTTTTCTCGGCCGCTCGTTTCAATCTCAATCGCCCCGTAGCGGGACGCCATACCATCCTTCTGAGGCAGCAGAAGGTCTAGGACCGCATGGTCTATCCGCCAAATGCCGGAAGGTGGTATCCTCCCTAATCCGTAACCCCGATACTACGACAAGCAGGCTAGCCTTCATTCTCTCGCTCGGCTTTTCTATCATGACTGCGGGTTCTACTCGAGGCCCAAGACGGGATTTGACCGCACCCGCCCTATCCTTCGTAGAATTTCCGACACGCGGCGCTTTTCCTTCTTTGCTAGCCTTTTCTACCAAAGTTCGCAACGAGCAAACGACGTAGTTCTGGTTCTTTTTCGCGCTATCGCTCGTAGTATGCGGCCGTGGTAATGTGGCAAAGAATCTTTCGAACATTCTCCTCATCCTCTCGCGGCGAGAGGGATGGAACCCGCTTCCTCCCAAAAGTGGTATGTAGTCAGCAAAGGTGTATATTCGGTAATCGGTGTATATTCTCGGCAACTCGGAATCTCCTCCAGAAGGCAATCTCGCCACCTCCGGCTTTCCCCGGCGATCCTTCTATTTCTATTTCTTCTTTCGGTCTGTCGTCACGAAGGAATCTTCGAATCGGACCCGATTTCGAAGACAGAAGGTCTTACAGAAGATCCGTACCCTCCACTCGCAACAGTGTTTATCATGCTCGGGATTCCTTTCCCCTTCGATTTCGCGTGTCGGGTAAGCAAGAAACAACTAGACCAAAGGGGGGTAAGCGAGAATGGCTCCTCCCGCGACGAACGACTCTCCACGGACCCTCCTCGGCAGGGAGGAAACTCTCGGGTCGACCTAAGGTCGAACTCGAGCGCGGGTTCCTCGCCTTCGCATACCTCGTTCGTCAGCTGCAAAGAGGGAGATCGCCGGTGACCTCGACGTTCGTGTTTTCAAATCCCCGTCCAAACCTGATGACCCCATCACTGGCAAGTTCATCCTTATACATGACAAGGTCCAAATTCGCGAGGAAGGAGAAAATCGGCCTGGGGCTTCCATTTCTCGCAAGGTAGATTCTCGTTGTCGCCCAAGTTATGCTTCTTTTTAGACGAAAAGAAAGGAATCGAAAAGAGTCCGAACTCATTTTTGTTCATGTATTTATAAGAAGGAATTATTTGTTAAAAGAATCACTTATTGTAGGTTTGTTTATTTGAACGGAATGTTCAAAGGTGTAGAGAAGGTAAGGAATCCGATTCGGAGAGGAAAAGAAAGTCTTAAGCAAGACTTCCCGACTCAAGGATCACACCTAAACTAACACCTATCGTGGGTCCACCCCACCTCGTAAATGAGGTAAAAGGATCTCGGAACCTCTCTCGTTTAGGGGTGTCTAAACAATGAGCTCCTAAATCCGAGAGAATGTCGGCTATACTCGTTCAAGATAGAAATGAACATAGTATTCCAACGGAAGAAGCAGTAGTTCGATCCATTATGGACATGGATACACTACCGATTTTTTTGAAAGCGTAATTATTTCGATTATAATGGAGAGAGGAATCGTCCTCACGGAGTCGCCGTAAGTTGCTCGCATATTTTTAGGTTAGTATTGTATTTTAAAGGGGGGTCGCCTACCGTAGTTGTCGGCGAATTTAAATTTTAAATTTGATTTAAATATATATATAATTTAGAAAGTAGTATTTGGCTTTGAAAATAATTTTTAAATTTGAAAGTTTTAAGATATGAGATTAAACCGATCTCACATCCCAAATAAGTTTATATAAACGAGCACCGCACCACAAACCGTGTATCTATCCCTAAGGATAGACACACTCGCTCGATGGTGGGGCTCGATCAAATAAACTAGAAGTTTTGTGACATCCGTTTGGTCTCGCGAACCAATTTTATAAGCCGACAAATTCCCCCGCTTAATATGAAAGTATCAAACAGTGGTTTATATTACTCGGGTTCTTTAAAATTCCCTATAAGGGCAAGCCCCTATAGCTAATTACATCTTAAGTGACGAGAATCACCTAAGAAAACTCTCGATAATAATCAATAACTCGCTCTCAAGAATTTCAAAGTTTAAGGTTTTCAAAGATCAATTTTGGAATTTCAATAGTGGAATGGATCAAATTTTGGAACATTTTGTTTTGTGAATCCAAAGGAAGAAAGGTAGGAGAAATCACCGATTCGAAGTGAACTTCGGTAATTTCCCGACTATCCTATCGTTTCGTTCGAGTTTAGGAAAGTCCTAATACTTATTTAAATGTTTCGATCTCGCTAATTTTAATTAATTGTAGCTTATATTTGTATGATAAAATCAAACAAATAAACTTAGAAGATGCGAGGGTTTATTGTCGTATTCGACGACTACCTCGGAATCCTAAGACCGGTTAGGGCTTAATTTGCAATGCAAATGCCTAACGAAGAGCCGAGGATTTATGCTGCACTAGTGCAAGCTACCTCGAAGTCCTATGGCTTCGTTATTTAATTCTGAGAAAGTTTTGCCGAAGTAGTTCAAGTTTTGTCGACGACGATGGCCGTGCTGCCCACCATGCTCCAAGCTCCTTGTTGTTGCAGAGGTTTAGTTTTAGAAATCATAAATCATGAGATGAGAAAAGTGTTTTGGTTTAGAGAAAATCTTAATTTCCAAGTGTTTTTTACGTTTTAATTAAAACAAATCTTAAAGTTGATTATAACGACACCTGCTAAGATCCCACTCGCTCCATCCTTCCGGCATCATTATTTTTATCTGATTCACTTAGTCCGTATGAATTTGCTAAACTCAACCGAATGAGTTCCACACTTTCATTTAGACCGTGGAAATCCCGTTAAGAACACGTAGGTTACATCATCCGAGGTATTCCCGATCATCCAACAGACGTTTTAATTTAGTTGTAATCGTAGTTTCGTGTTCCGTTTGTGATTAAATTTCGAGTTGTTTTATATTTTGAAATGTCGTGGCGGTGAATTTTATCTCGCAATGACTTTTAACTTAATTTGGTTTCAGCTTTTAGGGACTATCCTAAAGGTGTGGGTTTTCATGCAACTCGTTGTTTTATCATGCAAGAAAAGTAAAGTACATTCGCAAGAAAGTAAATCGCAAGAAAGTAAATCGCAAGAAAGTAAATTGCAATAAAATAAAAGCGTACCCTGAGGGTCTTCCCGTCATCCCAAGCCGCACTTAAAACACAATTAGAATATTTAAGCAAGTTCCTAGTAAAGCTAAGGGAAAGGTTATGGTTTTCTACCAAATTCCTAATCCTATAGCCTAGTCAACTCCTACGACGTCTATGTTCTTTCGTGTTTTTTGTTTCGAGGACGATTTTCTTCATCAAAGGACAATTAAGTCCAATTGTTCTTATAAATATCCTATCATATCGAGGAAGTGCTTAAGAAGAATCTTAAACATCTTTTCAATATTTTCTATGATCGTTTTAAGTCCAAATGAATTTAATTATATAAATGAATCGATCGTCCGAGGTTTTCAAGTCTTCGTTAACTCGTCTCAATGAACCATGACATTCGAATATCCTATGAGCGAGGTAACACTTCATTCGATGTTCCATTTAGAGTTATAATAATCAAAGCTTTCAAGGGTAAATTAAGTATTCAAATGATTCGATTTAAGTTAAAGGGTTTAAATTTGAATAAGTTGTTCAAGTTGTTTTATATTTAATTTCTTTATGTTTTAGTGATGTTATATTTAATTTAATTTAATTTAATTTAATCGAGTTTTAATTTAATTTAATTCAATATACTCAATTTAATTTGATTTCGTGTTTAATTAATTCGATTCGATTTAATTTAATTTAATTATTTAATTTAATTTAATTTAATTTAATTGTTTAATTTAATTTAATTTAATTGTTTAATTTAATTTAATTTAATTATTTAATTTAATTTAATTTAATTGTTTAATTTAATTTAATTTAATTATTTAATTTAATTTAATTTAATTGTTTAATTTAATTTAATTTAATTATTTAATTTAATTTAATTTAATTTAATTTTAATTTAGTTTAATTTAATTTAATTTGTTTTAATTTAATTTAATTTAATTTTAATTTAATTTAATTTTAATTTAATTTATCTTTAATTTACTTTATTTTTAATTTTAATCAAATTTCAAAAGAGTTTAATAATTTAATTAAGTCTTTTAATATTTTAAATTTGAAGTTATCATTTTAATTAAAAATTGAGTATTAATGATATAATTAGTTTAGGGATTTTTAAATTAAAGAATAAATCTCTTCCTAATAAATATCCCTTATTTTAATAATTCTAATTTATTATTCCTCCAAATTTAATCTATTATTTAATTAAAGTTTAATCATTTTAAAATTATTTAATGGGTTTCTACCCTTTAATTATTTAAATTTCAATCATCCAAATCAGATTAAGATCAAATATTTTACTTGTTGATTTTTTATTAAACCTAAAGTTTTAATTAAGGGTTAAAAGTTTAATTACCATTTTACCCTTTAAGCTTAATAATTTCATAACTCACTAAATTGAACCCAAATGAACTTGAAATTTTTATGTGACTTCACTCATATGTCAATAAAGACATGAGAGGAGAAAATGTGATTTTTCTGTATTTAATTTATTTATATAATTATTTTTGGTGGAAAATAGAGATTTTCAAGGAAAATTTGATAACATGACCAAGGGAAAGTTTCTGTCCTTAAGAAAATTAGGGGACATTCCTAATGACCAGAGAAGCACTTGGACCAATTTTGGTGATTTTTTGAATTATATTATTTTTATTATAATTATTTTGAGTTTTGGAGTGTTAATTAATTTAAAAATAAAATAAATGTTGAAAAATGGATTTTATATTTTTCAAAAATCTCTCTGATATCAAGGAAACCAGAGAAACAAATTTTGCAATTTTCTGATTTTTCTATGATTTATTATAATTATTTTAGTGAAAATGCTAGAAAATACATTTTTTTTAATTTTAAAAATTACCCTAGGCTTTAAAATTCAATATCTCACTAAATAGTACCTAGGAAAAATGTGGATTTGTTCCTAAGTGATTAAAATTCAAAATGTGACATTTTGGTGAATTTTATTATTTTTGTGATTTTTATTATTTTTTAATTATTAAAAATATTAAAATATTATTAAAAATCAACTTTTTAGAAAATCGAAATTTTAATTTTCTTAGGTTCCCCTGATATCAGAGAGGCTCCAAAACCAATTTGATGAATTTTTAAAAAGTATTTTAAAAGTTATGAATTTTTAAAGTTTAAAATGGCTAAGCGACTTAATCAACCCAATTAAGTGGCTAACCAAGTCCAATTGACCTCAAATTTTTATTGGGATTCCTCTGATCCTAAAGGTCAGTGGAGAATTGATTTCAAGTCAATTTGATACCTGGTTAACTCTAATTAATTAAAGACCTATTTTGGGTGTTTAAGCCAATTAGTGTCATGTTTAATGAACTAAGCCAAAATCTATTTTTCCTAGTGTTCTCTCGGTCATAATGAACATCACCAAATTTTCCTGAATTTATTTCACAACATGCTATTTATCTGAATTAAAATACTCAAAACAGCTGAACTCGAACTCGAAAAATCAAGAACTCTTCATATGGATGGCCTCCGACTTTGGAAAATTCGTGGAATGTTCCCAAATCTCGGAGGCTTCAAAAGCCCTATGGTCTCATGCCATGGTGAATTGTATGCATGCATGGAGAATTAAAACAATGCAGAGAGTAAATAAATTATAAAAAATAAAATATTCGATGAAATTAAATGATTTCTTTTCCACATTATTCTCCTCTCGTTCACCGAGCAAGTTGCGGTATTTTTATTTTATTTTTCTCGATTTTTCTACACAGAGATATGAATTTCAAGTTTAGTGAATTAAATAAATCAAAAAACATCCCTATTTTTCTATTTATCCACGCGCGCCAGCCAGCATCCCTGCAGCCTCCGAAAGACCACGCGGCGCGCTCCCATTCGACGCCGCCACCCGAGTC
>JAKZJZ010001935.1:0-22553 GCA_022702705.1 Papilionanthe hookeriana x Papilionanthe teres
AGTGACGGTGCGAAGCCGATCGGAATTCTAAAGTGGTGCTTCTTCCTCCAGCGAAAATAATGTACAATTCGAAGATGTCACTTCATGGAATTAATGGAATTACCTTTTGAGTGGTACTCTCCACGATGTTCGAGAATTTGAATTCAAGCGTGGTTTAACTTACCTCGACGATGAATGACGATCACAACATTTTGAAAAGTTATGGAATAACTGCGTACGAATCCTCCGATTCGAAGTATGGACTCGGATTCGGCGCGACGGTAGAGATCAGGTGCGACGTCTGCGGGTTCTGCAGTTGTCCTAACGCAGGTCCGATAACGAAAGCTGCATGAAACTACGGACGAACTCGAAGATTCACTAGTGGAGGCTCGCTTTAGAATTCGAAGAAGAAATTAAATCATGACTAGATGAGTTAATGGAAGTTAGCCTAGGTGCGCGAAGAAGGCACAGACTGCCTCTGTTGGCTCCTTGCTCGACAAAGAAGACTCACGAAGAAATAAATCGAGTTGTTAATGGAGATTTAGAGATTTTGTTTTGCTTGGAGCTACGATGAAATGCGGGATTAGCCCTCCAGGAAGGTTGCGGGTCCGCCGGGCTAGGAGTGGATCACTAGCTTCGGCCCAGTCCGAATGAGGTCCCGGAGAATGCGTGCGGGACGTCGAGCAATGAGTCGTAGTAGAAGTTAAGAAGCTAATAGGCCATGTTGCATTTGTCGAAGTGAAGAGACAATGCAGGCACAGTTGGCAGCGATGTGGTGCCCGGTCGGAAGAAGAATGGTCGAGATCGAAATTTGTGTGGACTTCGAGAGATTTAAACGGATGTCGCAGGATGAATTCCTCGATCTCCGGAACGAGTGATCGATATTGGTTGACACATGAAATATTCTCATTCGTGGATGGATCTTCGGGATACAACCGCGGATAAAAATGGCTCGAGAAGATGAAAAGCTTACGGCGTTCGAGCTTAGCCGTCGGAGTATTTTGCTACACGAGTGATGCCATTCGGACGAAGAACGCGGAGACGACACGAAACGATATAAGGAATTTTTGTGATCTCATCCACGATCGAGTCGAATCTTACGTGGACGATGTAGTCATCGAAAGATAAAGGAAAACCACACTGTATGATTTGAGAATTGTTTTCGAACGATTAAGACAATTTAACCTTAAGATGAATCCCTTAAAATGCGCCTTCGGCGTCGCCTCCGGAAATTCTTAGGATTCGTTGTCAGAACATCGTGGAATTGAAATCGACCGGAGAAGATTAAAAGCCATCTTAGAAATGCGCCTCCCCAGAAACCTTAAAACAACTACGATCTTTTCGAGGAAGGCTGGCATATCTTGACGCTTTATCTCGGGCTGTCGAGTGGGTGTCGGCCTTTCTCGGCACTAGTTAAAAGGACGCCCAATTTATTTGGGAAGAGAAATGCAGAGCCTTCGAGAGACATTAAACAATATTTAATGACACCTCTTGTCTTAACGGCCCGGTCTCGGAGTAGACGGCGATACTTTACACGCGGCTCACAGACGACTCCCTCCGAACCCTGTTGGCGAGGTCGATGATGAGGGTAAAGAGAACTGCTCCTTACTACTGTAGGCTGATGGTTACTTCCGGCGGAGGTAGGGTATCACGCAATTGAAAAGCATTGTTTGGCACGATCTTGGCCGCTCGTCAGGCTCGGAGCGCTACGTGCTTTCATGCAGGGTCGACTCGATGCCGAAGTTTAATCGTTGCTGATACTTGATGACTCGTCGACACTTTCAGGCGGACTTGCCGGATAATTCGATGATATTATTGCAATTCGATATAACTACCGTGCCTCTGCGTGCGGGTAAAGGGACGAGTCTTAGCGGACTTCCTCGCGGCACACCCTTTGCGGCGTGAATCTCCTCTCGATGACGATCGCCGGATGAACGAATAATGAGCCTAGAAGACCACGATGATCGACGTTGGGAATTGTATTTCGACGGAGCATCTTGACACACAGAACGAAGAATCGCGAGTGATAGTGCCGGTAAGGCGGGAATCGGGCTAATCTTTATAACACGGAGCGGGGGATGTTAAGATACTCCTACCACTTGACGGAGACAGGTGTACTGAGCAACGAAGCGGAATACGAAGCCCTCACCAACGGGATTGGAATTAACCATTCGAATGGGGATAACGGACATCGACATCTACGGGGATTCGCGAGTTAATCATTCGACGGATCGTAGGACGATACGAATTTTTAAACGAGACTCGAACAATACTTCAGGTATGCCGTACGGTTGTTGGAGCGGATTCCGAATGTGACGATCTACAAAATTCCCAGAAAAGAAAATGCTTTAGCGGATGCTTTAGCCGATCTCGCAAAAGAATTTGCATGTTTGCGAGATGAATCGGTGGAAGTGTCGGTTCGCGGACGTCGGAGTCTATCGCGACTCGACATAGACACGATACACAAATCGGAAAAAGAAAAAGAATCGGTTGCGGCGGTGACGAGAAAACACGGAAGATTGGCGACGGCCATTGATAGAACTGCACACGAAACGGAAAGCTACCGGACGATGGGTCGCTGCGCCATCGGATCGAAAAGAACTGCGTCTTACGCATTAATAAACAACACATTATACGAAGGTCTTTTGATCGAATGTGGCTAAGGTGCCTAAGCGGGTACGAGGCCCGTGAAATTGTTAAAGAGGTGCATTCGGGACTGCTGTGGCGCTCACCGGTCGGGTCGAAGATGAAGATGAAAATTAAAAGACTAGGGTGCTACGGCCCTCGATGATGGCCAAGCTGCATGAAAATCGCGAAGGCTGTCACCGATGCCGAGTGCGCGGGTGGTTCTACACCGACCTCCGAATGTGCTACACCGACAATTGCGTCGTGGCCGTTTGAATGTTGGGGCACGGATATAGTGGGTCGATAGAACCACCATCTTCGAAAGGACATCGTTTCATTCTTGCGGCTACGGATTACTTTTCCGAGTGGGCGAGCCGAGTTCCGCTTAGAGAAGTGAAAGCACACCACGTCTTTACGGTTTTCGAGAACCAAGTTGTCTGCGTTTCGGAGTGCCGCGCGGGATCATCTCGGATAATGGGTCGGCATTCGGAAGCACACAAATCGACGATTTTGTCGGGAGACGCGGAATCGGCTGGCGATACTCGACAATTTACTACCCGAGAGCAAACGGCCTCGGCGAGGCTTTTAATAAAACTCTCGTTCAAATCTTAAAGAAAACCTTGGACGATAATAAGAGAAATTGGCACGAGAAATTGTTAGAAGCCTTATGGGCCTACGGACGACCTTCGAACTCCTACTCGAAGCTACACCTTACGCTACGGTGTATGGGTCCGAAGCGGTGTTACCTTTAGAGGTTCGGCTTCCTTCACTCGAGTTGCGATTTGCAAACAAGATCACGACGGAAGAAAACGCCGGATTACGACTCGAAGAATTAGAAAGCTTGGAAGGGAAAAGACTTGCGGCGCAACGGAATTTAGAAGCTATACCGAGCTAAGATGGTTCGAGCACATGATAAGCTGAGTCCGCGAGAACCTTGAGAAGTTGGTGACTTAGTTCTCGTTCTCGAGAACTATTCTTGCACACGCGAAGATAGGAGGAAAATTTGAACCCACTTGGGAAGGACGGTTTGTGGTTGAAGCGGTATACTCGGGAGGTTCTACCCGGTTAGTGAATTGCGGGGAGAACGACATATGCTTCCGATCGACGGACGATACTTGAAAAAGTATTACGCTACACGATGTTTCGAAGGAATGAATTCTTCATCCCTAAGAAACACGGGTGAAGTAATTACTTATGATTGGGTCGAACCAAAAAATAATAAAATGTGCTTAAGATAAATAAAATCATGATAATTAAGTTTTCCTTGTTTTCTTTTTTAAATCAAAATCTCTTCCTCATCTTATCCTACTTCATTCTGTTAAATTTCAAAATATAAGAATAATAAAAAATGTATCTTTAATAAACATTTTCTTAATGTTCTTGTTCTTAGTACGACCCCACGATCCTTTTCCTTGTCTTTTCGCGGGGAAATGTCGAACGGGCGGTTGGTCTTGAACTTTAAGAATGGCGTAAGCCTTGCACTCGATGAAAAGAGGGTGAAAGATGGAGCGATAATCGAGATTGACTCGGATTTCGCACCGGCGAGCCTACTGATACGAGGAAAGTGAGCCGAGGTCCCGAGTTAGCAGAGAAGAGCTACCGGGCGAGACAGTGATGAAAGTGGGTGGCCCGAGCCACGATCCCGACAACGAGAAAAGAAAAGCAAACACAGAAGAAGACAAGAAAATGAAGTCGTAGTCGCCTACGGCGGAGCGGGCTTGTCGGCGCCGCGCCGCGGAGGGTCAGAAGTTCGGAGAGCTACTCTCGCGACAGCGCAACGAAGAAATAAGAATCGCGCATCAGTAAAATGTTACGCAAAGCTAGGCGCGGACCGGCGCGATGAGACAGTTCTTGTGCCGGCACTCACATTTCGAGGACACGGTTCACCGGGAACACAGAAGAAAGGAGGCCGGCTCTGGGAATAACGAAAGAACCGGGGAAATCTCCAGGAAGATCGAAGAAAGAAGGCTACCACGCCATCGGATAGAACCACCGAGCGGTGCATGACCTTGTTGCGGGGAAGCGACCGGGGGATGTCTAGACGGGCATCATCACGAGGAGCGAGGTATGCGAGGGGAACGTGAAGGGATTGAACCATATATCCCACAATATGTCACGAAGGCCTCGCCATGCATGAGATCATTCGGGAATACGGGCTGGAGAGGATGCAGAATGTTGAAAAGAAAACTTTCGAATACTTCGAGAGAATTAAAGGAAGAAGAATCGGCATACTAGAAGGCCTCGAGCTACGCTGCGACGTATTCTCGGAGTATGAACAACGGCAAATGCGTGGAGCGTATCAGGGATACGAAAAGAATGGGCGAAGCGAGGACGCTGAGGAAAACACATACTCGGAACCCGGAGATGGATGCCGGGGAAAGGAAGAATCGCGATACGATGCGGATCTTGCTTCTAACTTTCTTTGAAGACGGGAAGGGAAACCCACGGGGATACTTCGTCATGGGCGAGTAGATCAGATGCTCATTAGTTATCGAGAGAATGGTGAAAAGATTGATAACATGGAGAATGCTAGCGCAGGTGCATACCACGATAGGCGCATTATCGACATCTACGAAACGGGGTATTGCATACCCCGCATATTGATGCACGACTTCGTCGGACGGCTGTACGCAGAGTCTCTTTCTTGAATGAGTGCGACATCATGTTCGGATGCGACCTCCGGATAGCGAGGCCGGGCGAGTTCGAGGCCGGTAAAGGCTGCCTTCTGCGGTGGGTTCGTCGCCTGATCTGCGAGATAGCAGGCCGAGATATCGCAAACGTTGCATAGCGGGAGTGCCCGGGTGGAGCGAATCTCGGTTACTTTCGGGAGGATGGACGGCAATGAAAATGCCTTACCATTTCCGGCCGGATCCAGGAGTAGAGAACCTCAGGCCTTACAGGGTGTGAGTTACATGGGAAATATCACACCTCCGTGTCACATCCGGCTGGCATCCTTGCGAGGATGGCTTGGAAGGTGATGTTATTGACCATGTGCCTCATTGTAATCGAGATATGGATTTTTGACGGATGATTCTTTTGATGGATCGGCAAAAGATCGTACGCGGTCCGTTTAGATATATAGGATTGTATGAAATATATTCCGAGATCGAGTTGTACGACGCTACTTTCGGCATGATTGGAATAAGTGATACATGTGCGTTTTGGCATTCACACTCTTTTGTGCGAATTGATTGGGAGCGCAATTTAAAGTTAAATGAAGCTTGAACGAAGAAGCAGAAAAGAAAAAAAAAGAGAATAAAAGAAAACTTTCTAAAAAAAATGCGAAAAATGACGAGCACCGAGTTCACATGAACATTAAATAAACAACGAAAATAAAATTTGAACCATTAAAAGATAAACGAAATCGACACGAATCTCGAATTCGATCTTTCCAATTAGAATCAAATTTGATCTTTTCGAGCTTAAAAATCGAATTCATCCTTCCCAGATACGAATCGAACCTCAATCGAAATCTAAATCCAATCTCGATCAAGTTTAGAACTTGATCTTCAAATCTCAAATCAAATCTTAAATCGAATTTCGATCGGTTCAGAGCTCATCCTTCCAATTTCCAATTTCCAGATTGATTTTCCGGGCTTGAGTCTCGATCAATTCAAGATTCAATCTACTAGTCGAATCTCAAATCCGATCTTCAGATCTGAAATCAAATCTCGATCGAATGCATCGAAATTGAGCCTTTTGGGTCGAGATTTTACGTACATTGCCTTTGCTTTAGGATTCTTTTCTCTTTTGCCTTTGAAATACATCGAACATTCAAACACTTTTAGGTCGAGGATTTTACATCCAGATTGCACTTGCTTTAGGATTCTCTTCTCTGTTACGGCTGAAATACATCAAATTCAAACTCTTTTGGGTCGAGAGTTTTACATCAGAAGCTTGCCTTTGCTTTAGGATTCTCTTCCATATGCATGTGAAATACATCGAAATTGAACTCTTTTGGGTCGAGGATTTTACATCGAAATTGCTTGTTGCTTTAGGATTCTCTTCTGTGCCTTTAGAAATACGATCAAATCGAAAGCTTTTGAGGTCGTAGGATTTCTACATCCAGAAATTTCTGGCATCTGCTTTTAGGATCCTTTTCTGTGCCTTTGAAATACATCGAAATTCGAACCTTTTGGGTCGAGGATTTTACATCAAGGCTTGCTTGCTTTAGGATTCTCTTCTGTTGCAGCTGAAATACATCGAAATTCAAACTTTTGGGTCGAGGATTTTACATCAGAGGCGCCTTTGCTGCTAGGATTCTCTTCTGTTGCAGCAGAAATACATCAAAATTCAAACCTTTTGGGTCGAGGATTTTATCAAGGCTCTTATTGCTAGGATTCTCTTCTATTGCCATTGAAATACATCGAAAATTCAAACTTTTGGGTCGAGGATTTTACATCGAAGCTGCCTTCTGTCCAAGTTCTTTCCTATTGCCGCTGAAATACATCAAAATTTAACCTTTGGGTCGAGGATTTTACATCCGAAGCTGCATTCTTTAGGATCGTTTCCTATCGCGATGAAATACATCAATCAATCGAAACTCTTGAGGTTAAGGATTTTACATCCAACACCACTTTGCTGCGAGATATCTTCTCATTGCAACGATTCAATCTAATCAATTCGATTTTCTTTCGAGGTTGGAGATGTTACATCTAAAACCTCGAAATCCTAATTTTCATTTCAAATCGAATCCCTCGAATTAATTTTGACAAAACTTGATCTAAATTGAAACTCCAAACTAAAATTTAAACTCGCACATCAAAACATAAATTGAAACAAAATAAAATCTAAATCGAAATTCCCCGAGATCATGTGATTTGGGATTCACCTCCTTTTCCTTTCCCGGCGAGAGTTCGAGAATCTCCGGTTCCGGAGATATACTTGACACTCCACAGCGAAACTCTTACTTCGTCCTAAGTTCGTCACTTGGACATACGTAGTTGGTTTCGTTGATCGCTTCGGTCAGCACCAATACGCGCGGTGTGCTCCGTCGGCTCACCACACTATTGGGGGTCCATTTGTTGACCTCATTTTTGATGAGGTCTTCCTTTTCTTCTTTTTAGTGCTTAGGATCTAGCCTTAGGCTTTTCCTTTGACTTATCTTAGAGGACTAGAATTGGGACCCGCCTTTTAGAAATTCAAACCACTTCTAAACTCCCTGCAAACTCCACGAACTTGACTATAGACCCTAATCACCTAGAGGGTTGAAATCGAATATGGAAGTTTAAAGGATGAGTTCTATAGGACTCTTTGGCACTTAGGAGCCGCCTACAGGTGGCACAGTGCAGTGAAGGGGCGACATACACTACACTTACACACTACATTTCCACACACTTCCTAAAACCACACCCATACCCAACTTGACCTCGACTCATGTAGGTGATTCACATGGATGGTCCTTAACCCTAAGCCGCTTGGTAAGAGGGTTAGGAACAACATAGTGAATGCACCGAATGAGTCCTTTCATGGCTCATATGGGCTTGAAATGGCTTCATGGCTCAACCAAAATGATTTCACCCCACCCAAATTCACCGATCTTGATTTCCCAAATTTTCGATTTTTGACCCAGGGACCCTACACCTACTTAGCACTGCAACCGCTTGAATTACGCAATTTTTGCAAAATCTCCAAATTACCTAAAATTTTCCAAAATCAATCCCAAACACCTCCACATCACTCAAATTGATCATCCATACCCAAAAATACCAAAAATTCCAAGAAAACCCCCCGATACCCTCCGAAATACCCAAAATACCCTTCTTGGCCTAAAAATCCAAAAATTCAGAAAATTCCCAGAAAATTCCAGAAAATCCCAAATATTCCCAATTTCATTTTGTCCAACTACACCATGGGCCAATTTTGTCAATTTACCCTACTTTTGTCAAAACCCCCAAATTGACCCATTTTAACCCGAAAGTGGACCCGATGTCGAACCAAACATACCCGATTGACCCCAATTTTGGTCCAATTCAATTCTAAACTTCAATTCAACATTCCCAATACCAATTTAGACCAAATCCAAGTCCAATTTGATTGACATTTGGATCAATTTCACTTTGGGCCTTAAAGCCCCAATTTGGACCCATGACCCGAACTTAGCCCGAACTAACCCAATTCAACTCCAATTAACCCCAAATCTTTTCTAAACCTTCCTTAACATCCTCATAAACAAAACACTAACATGATTTGCCCAAGATTTTGACCCAAACCCCACTCGAATTCGACCCGAAATCAAAAAGCCCGATTTTGACCTAAGCCCGAATCTAACCCCGAATAGGCCCGAACCTCAAAATTAAAACCCAACCAAAGCCAAAACCTCTTTGAAACACTCCCATAAACATTTCTTAATATTTATTTTACATCAATTTCAACCCTAGCCCAACATTGGCCCAAGTTAGCCCGATTTGACCTACATTGGCCCATTCACAAAGAATTCGAATCGACCCGATTCGAAGTCCAAACTACCCCAAATTTGCTTCAAGTCACTCATGACACATCCATGAGCTAAACCCAATAATTATTTGGCCCAACCTCTTTACAAAATTTCATCCCAAAATCCATTTTAAAATTCGAAGCCCACTTTCTAATCCATCTTAAAAGCGTCTAAAACCCTTTCAAAAAAAGCCCGAAAATTCTTCAGAGGCCCATATGACATTTCCCCTCATCATACTTTCAATTAAAATCATCCCTAAGTCCTAAATTCATCATCAAATAATTCCAAATCAAGCCTCATGCCAAATCACCCTAAATACCAAAATTTTCCTTAAATCGATTTCCATGAAATTGACTTTACTTTTCCGAAACGAAATGGAGCCATGGAGCCATGCATAAGCCATATACGAAGCCATGAGAGCCTCTTTACATGTCACCATGCCATTTTGGGCAAAAGGAGGAGGCTCTTTCCTTAACTCTAAAGGTGGTTAACCACTTACATGATTCCAGCTAAACCATGCTTAAGCTTCAATTGTACTTGGATTGTGACTTGACCCACTAATCGAGTGATCCGAATCACTTTCTCCTCGGCCTAAACCGGGCCTTGGGTGGTGCACCTAGCCCCGAATGGGTGGGTTGACCCATTTAGGTCCAAATCCAGCCATGCCCCATTCCACTTTGGATCAAAGCCTTTACACATGTCCATGGCCGATTGATTGCACGAACCTCGGCCACGACCCACTGACCTTGAGGGTGACCCATGCCGGCCGGCCGGCCACTCAGGCACGCCGGAAAACACCATGGCGAGAGCTCGCATGTGAGCCGACATTGAAATTCTCACTTCTTGGTGCCCAATCCACCAGTGGTCACCATGGGCTGATCTTCTCCTCGCGGAAGCGAGTGATCCGAGCCACTAACTCTCCACAGGAGGCCCCAGGCCCGGCTGTTAAACTCCACCCCTCTCGGCCATGAGGAGAGCCAAGCACAAACCTTGCGAAACTGCGCAGAATTGTTCCAGAACCCTTCACCATCCTTAGAGCGAGTTGATCCCAGGTGTCGAGTTGCCACCAATCACCGACGACGAGCCGATTTCTCGGCGAAATTCCACCCGAAACCGGGACACTTTGCCGCGGTGAGCCGATCCTCGAGTGTGGCGGTCCTACACCTTCAACTGGACCGAGAGGAGAAGTTTCCCGCTGAAAGCCCCATCTCGGAGCCACCCGGTTGCTCCGGCCTCCGAGCTTTGTGATCGGGCTGTGGTCACTTTCATAGCTAGGCGATTCACCGGACCGGGAGACTTCATGCGGAGCTTGCTGGGACCCGATCGAAGGTGCGACAACTCTCGGATTGAAGCCGCACTTCTACGAGCTAAGGTATGAGTTAGCTATTCATCCAGGAAGCACGGAGATTCTCCATTTCGAATGCCTTAGTTTCGATGCATGTTAGCCAGTATAGATGTGTTCGTCTCTTGAGAACGAATCCATGGAAACATAAGAACATGAAAATCCGTTGAGAATCGAGTGAGATCTTAGGGATTTAGTGTGGACGGCTCTCGGGTGAGAACACTTGGGGACGATGAACGGATGCGAGTCCATTCGATACACGCGCGCGCGGACGGCGGGATTGCGTCGGACCGGGGAGACGGTACGAGAACCGCGGGGCCGGGCTGGCGGCTCGGGTGGCGGCGTCGAATGGGAGCGCGACGCGTGTGCGTTCGGAGGCTGTAGGGGTTGACGCGGCGCGCGTGGATAAATAGAAAATTAGGGTATTTTCTTATTTATTTAATTCACTAAACTTGAAAATCATATCTTTGTGTAGAAAAATCACAAAAATAAAATAAAAATACCCTGCTTGCTCGGTGAACGAGAGGAGAATAATGTGGAAAAGAAATCATTTAATTTAATTAAGTATTTTATTTTTTATGATTTATTTACTCTCTGCATACATTTAATTCTCCATGCATGTATACAATTCACCATGGCATGAGACCATAGGAGCTTTTGAAGCCTCCGAACTTGGGAACATTCACTGAATTTTCCGAGTCGGAAGCCATCTCTATGAAAAGTTATTTATTTTTCGAATGCATGTTCTTGTTTTGAGTATTTTAATTCCAAAAATTAGCATGTTGTGAAATAAATTTTAGAAATATTTGGTGATGTTCCTTATGGCCAGAGAACTCTAAGAAAAATAGGACTTGAGTTAATTCACTCAGATTAACCCTAATTGGCTTAAACACCCAAAATAGGTCTTTAATTAATTAGAGTTAACCGAGGTATCAAATTGACTTGAAATCAATTCTCCACTGACCTTTAGGATCGGAGGAATCCACCATAAAAATTTGAAGTCGATTGGACTTGGTTAGCCCAGCTAATTGGGTTGATTAAGTCACTTAGCCATTTTAAACTTTAAAAATTCATAACTTTTAAAATACTTTTTAAAAATTCACCAAATTGGTTTTGGAGCCTCTACGATATCAGGGGAACCTAAGAAAATTAAAATTTCGATTTTCTAAAAAAGTTGATTTTTAATAATATTTTAATATTTTTAATAATTAAAAAATAATAAAAATCACAAAAATAATAAAATTCACCAAAATGTCACATTTTGAATTTTAATCACTTAGGAACAAATCCCACATTTTTCCTAAGTACTATTTAGTGAGATATTAAATTTTAAAGCCACTAGGGTAATTTTAAAATTAAAAAAAATGTATTTTCTAGCATTTTCACTAAAATAATTATTATAAATCATAGAAAAATCAGAAAATTGCAAAATTTGATTCTCTGGTTTCCTTGATATCAGAGAGATTTTTGAAAAATATAAAATCCATTTTTCAACATTTATTTTATTTTTAAATTAATTAACACTCCAAAACTCAAAATAATTATAATAAAAATAATATAATTCAAAAAATCACCAAAATTGGTCCAAGTGCTTCTCTGGTCATTAGGAATGTCCCCTAATTTTCTTAAGGACAGAAACTTTCCCTTGGTCATGTTATCAAATTTTCCTTGAAAATCTCTATTTTCCACCAAAAATAATTATATAAATAAATTAAATACGAGAAAAATCACATTTTCTCCTCTCATGTCTTTATTGACATATGAGTGAAGTCACATAAAAATTTCAAGTTCATTTTGAGTTCGATTTAGTGAGTTATGAAATTATTAAGCTTAAAGGGTAAAATGGTAATTAAAATCTTTAATCCTTAATTAAAACTTTAGGTTTAATAAAAAATCAACAAGTAAAATATTTGATCCTAATCTGATTTGGATGATTGAAATTTAAATAATTAAAGGGTAGAAACCCATTAAATAATTTTAAAATGATTAAACTTTAATTAAATAATAGATTAAATTTGGAAGAATAATAAAATTGGAATTATTAAAATAAGGGATCTTTATTAGGAAGAGATTTATTCTTTAATTTAAAAATCCCTAAATTAATTATATCAACTAATACTCGATTCTTAATTAAAATGATAACTCAAATTTAAAATATTAAAAGACTTAATTATTAAATCTGAAATTGATTAAAATTAAAAATAAAGTAAATTAAAGATAAATTAAATTAAGATTAAATTAAATTTAAATAATTAAATTAAATTAAATTAAATAATTAAATTAAATTAAATTAAACAATTAAATTAAATTAAATTAAATAATTAAATTAAATTAAATTAAACAATTAAATTAAATTAAATTAAAAATTAAATTAAATTAAATTAAATAAATTAAATTAAATTAAATTAAATTAAATTAAATTAAATTAAATTAAATTAAATTAAATAATTAAATTAAATTAAATTAAATCAAATTAATTAAACACGAATCAAATTAAATTGAACTATGTTAAACTAAATTAAAACTCGATTAAATTAAGTTAAATTAAATATAACATCACTTAAGACATAAAAGAAATTAAATATAAAACGAACTTGAACACATTATTCAAATTTAAACTCTTTAACTTAAACGAATCATTTGAATACTTAACTTACCCTTGAAAGCTTTAGTTATTATAGCTCCTAAATAAAACATTAAATGAAGTGTCACTTCACTTCATAGGATATTCGAATGTCACAGTTCATTTGAAGCAAGTTAACGAGACTTGAAAACCTCGGACGATCGATTCATTTATATAATTAAATTCATTTGGACTTAAAACAATCCTGGAAATATTGAAAAGATGTTTAAGATTCTTCTTAAGCACTTCCTCGATATGATAGGATATTTATAGAAACAATTGGACTTAATTATTCTTTGATGAAGAAAATCGTCGTTACAAGCAAACACAAAGAACACTAGACGTCGTAGGAGATGATTAGTTATAGGATTAGGAATTTGGTAGAAAACCATAACCTTTCCCTTAGCTTTACTAGGAACTTGCTTAAATATTCTAATTGTGTTTTAAGTGCGGCTTGGGATGACGGGAAGACCCTCAGGAGTACGCTTTTATTTTATTGCGATTTACTTTCTTGCAATTTACTTTATTACGAATGCATTTTACTTTTCTTGCATGATAAAACAAGCATTGCATGAAAACCCACACCTTTAGGATAGTCCACTAAAGCTGAAACCAAAACTAAGTTAAAAGTCATTGCGAGATAAAATTCACCGCCACGACATTTCGAAAATATAAAACGACTCGAAATTTAATCACGAACGGAACACGAAACTACGATTACAACTAAATTAAAACGTCTCGTTGGATGATCGGGAATACCTCGGATGATGTAACCTACGTGTTGCTAGCGGGATTTCCAGCGATCTAAATGAAAGTGTGGAACTCATTCGGTTGAGTTTAGCGAATTCATACGGGTAAGTGAATCCGATAAAAATAATGATGCGGAAGGATGGAGCGAGTGGGATCTTAGCAGGTGTCGTTATAATCGACTTTAAGATTTGTTTTAAATAAAACATAAAAAACACTTGGAAATTAAGATTTTCTGCAAACGAAAACACTTTTCTCAGCTCACGATTTATGATTTCTAAAACTAAACCTCTGCAACAACGAGGAGCTCGGAGCATGGTGGGCGGCACGGTCATCGTCATCGTGCAAACACAGTACTCCATGACAAAACTTTCTTAGAATTAAAACAACAAAGCCATAGGACTTCGAGGTAGCTTGCACTAGTGCGACATAAATCCTCGACTCTTCGTTAGGCATTTGCATTGCAAATTAAGCCTAGCAGGTCTTAGGATTCGAGGTAGTCGTCCGATACGACATAAACCCTCGCATCTTCTGAGTTTATTTGTTTGATTTTATCATACAAATATAAGTCCTAATTAATTAAAATTGGCGAAGATTGAAATACTAAATAAACATTAGGACTTTCTAAATTCGAAGCGAAACGATAGGATAGTCGGGAAATTATCGAAGTTCACTTCGAATCGGTGATTTCTCTACCTTTCTTCCTTTGGATTCACAAAACAAAATGTTCAAAAATTTGATCCATTCCTTATTGAAATTCCAAAATTCGATCTTTGAAAACCTTAAACTTTGAAATTCTTGAGAGCGAGATCATTGATTATTATCGAGAGTTTTCTTAGGTGATTCCGTCACTTAAGATGTAATTAGCTATAGGGGCTTGCCTATATAGGGAATTTTAAAGAACCCGAGTAATATAAACCTACTGTTTAATGTTTTCATATTAAGCGGGGAAACTTGTCGGCTTATAAAATTGGTTCGCGAGACCAAACGGATGTCACTAATCTTCTAGTTTATTTAATCGAGCCCCGCAGTGACGGTGTGTACTATCCTTAGGGATAGATACGCGGTTTGTGGTGCGGTGCTTCGTTTATATAAACTATTTGGGATGTGAGATCGGTTTAATCTCATATCTTAAAACCTTGAATTTGAAATTATTTTCAAAATCGAAATTCCATGTGAATCACCTACATGAGTCGGGAGGTCAAGTCGGGTATGGGTGTGTTTTTAGGAAGTGTGTGAAAGTGTAGTGTGTAGGTGTAGTGTGTGTGTAAGTCAACCCTTCACCGGACCGAGCCACCAGTAGGGCGCTCCTAAGGCCAAAGAGTCCTATAGGAACTCATCCTTTAAACTTCCACATTTGATTTCAACCCTCTAGGTGATTAGGGGTCTACAGTCAAGTTTGTGGAGTTTGCAGGGGAGTTTAGAAGTGGTTTGAATTTCTAAAAGGTGGGTCCCAATTCTAATCCTCTAAGATAGTCAAAGGAAAAGCCTAAGGCTAGATCCTAAGCACTAAAAGAAGAAGAGAAGACATCATAAAAAAATGAGGTCAACACACACTCTCACCCAACTTGACTTCTTGACTCATGTAGGTAATTCATATGGATGGTCCTTAACCCCTAAGCCCATGGCTAAGAGGGATAGGAACAACATAGTGAATGCCTCAAATGAGTCCTCTCATGGCTCATATGAGCTTAATATGGCTTCATGGCTCAACCAAAGTGATTCCATTCTACTCACATTCAATCAATCTTCATTTTTCCAAAATTTTAATTTTTGACCCCCGGGGCCCCGGACCCACAAACCTACCAAATACCCTTGAAATGACCCAAAATTTGCAAAAATTGTCCAAATTACCCAAGATCCCTCAAAATAAAGCCTAAACACTTCCCACCATTCAAATTGACCATCTTTGGCCAAAAATACCAAAATTTCCAAAAATACCCCAAAACCCCCCAAAATTACCAAAATACCCTTTTACCCCAAAAATCCTAAAAATTCAGACAATTCCCAAAAAATTCCAGAAAATCCCAAATATTCCCAATTTCATTTTGTTCAACTACACCATGGGCCAATTTTGCCAATTTTTCCCCACTTTTACCAAAACCCCTAATTTGACCCATTTTTAACCCAAGTGAACCCAATGTCAAACCAAACCACCCCAATTGACCTCAATTTTGGTCCAATTCAATTCTAAACTTCAATTCAATACCCTCAATATCAATTTAGACCAAATTAAAGTCCAATTTGATTGACATTTGGGCCCAATTCTAATTTGGGGCTTAAGGCCTAATTTTGGCCCATGACCTAAACCTAGCCCAAACCAACCCAATTCAACTCCAATTGGCCCCAAATCTTTTCTAAGGCCTTCCTAACATCCCCATAAACAAAACAATAACTTGATTTGCCAAAAATTTGAACCTAAACTCCACCCAAACCTAACCCAAAACCAAAATTCCTTAAGTTGACCTAAGCCCAAACCTAACCCAAATGGGCCAAAATCCCAAAATTAAAGCCCAACCAAAGTTGAAAACTCCTTGTGACACTCCCATAAACATTTTTTAACATTAATTTTACATCAAATCCAACTTTATCCCAATCTTAAACCAAGTTAGCCCAATTTGACCCACTTTAGCCCCTTTACTAAAAGACCCACATTAAACCCAATTCAATTCAAAATCACTTCAAATTTGTTCCAAATCACTGATGACACATCCCTAAAATAAACCCAACATTTATTTGGCATGGTCATTCACAAAACTTTCATCCAAAAGCCCATTTTAAAATCTAAATGCCCACTTCCGTAAAGCCTTTAAAAAGCCCATCCAAAACCATTTCAAAAGCCCAAAATCCATTCCAAAGCCCACATGAAATTTCCTCTCATCATCCATTTGATTTAAATCATTCCCTAAGTTTCAAACTCATCATCAAAGTATCCCAAATTAGGCTTTATCCAAATTCCAATCAAAATGCCAAAATTCCTAAAATTCATTCCAATGAAATTGACTAAGCCATTCCCAAGCCACATGGAGCCATAAAGCCATCCTTAAGCCCCATTTAAAGTCATGAGAAATTTGACATGTGACCATCCCATAAATGGCAAATGAAGGAGCCCCTTTCTTAAACCTTCATTAAGCCTTTTTAACCCCATCCATGATACACACTAAACCCAGTTAGCCACCTAATCCTTGATGGAGACTATACCATTTCCTCTTGGCTGACCCAAATGAACCTTTTCAGCCTAAATCCAGGCCTTGGGTGGTGCACCAACCCCAAAACCATGGGTTGACCCATTTGAACACAAAATATCCTTCTCCCCCTTCCACTTTAATCCAACTCCTTTACACTTATCCAAAGCCAATTGTTGGCACCAAACTCAAGCCCTGACCTCTCTGACCCTGAGGGTGACCCATGCCTGGCCGGCCAGCCACCACAGCCGCCGGAAACCATGAGGCCGAGAGGCTTAATTTGAATAAAAAATTCAATTTGAATTAGCTGGGTTGTCCCATGCCCAATTGCCATTGCAGCTGTTCTTCCCTTGCCCTGAGCAGTGGATCCAAGCCATTAAACCCCCCTAGGAGGCCCTCCAGCCACCTCTATTTAAATCCACTCACCTCTCGGCCAAACAAGGTGATGAACCAGACCTTAAGGAAACTCTGCCAAAATTGCTCCATGACCTTCTCCTAACCTGGCAGCAGCTTGATCCCCGGTGTTCCTTTCGCCTTAAACCCCATTAACGAGCTCAATTTCGAGTCGAAAATCCACCCAAAAAACAGGACACTTCACCACAAGTGAGCCAATCTTCAAATTGATTGATCCTACACCTTCACTCGTACCAAGAGGAGAAGTTCCCCAAGCAAAAGCCCCCTCACCAGGCCATCCATTGCTTCTAGCCTCCAAGCTTTGTGATCGGCCTTGGTCACTTTCATACTTAGACAACTCCCGCAGCTAGAGACTTCATCTGGAGCTTTCTTGGACTCAATCGAAGGTGACACAACTCTCATATCGAAGCTTCACTTCTCTGAGCAAAGGTATGAACTCATTCTTCCTCCCGAGCTTCTAGCAATCCTCCATTTTGTTTGGGTTAAATTCATAGCCTATAAACCGTATGGATGTGTTCGTCCCTTCAAGACGAATCGATAGAGCATAAGAACTTGAAAATCCATTGAGAATCGAGAGAGATATTAGTGTTTGAGTGTGGACGGTCACAGGTGCACACCAGTCGTAGACGATGACCAGGAGCCGTTGGATCGCGCGTGTATCGAGCGGACGGTCGAGATCAAGCCGGACAGCGCAATTGTACGTTAACCGCGGGCCCCTGGAGCGCTGAGTCAGATGGTGGCGGCAAATCACAGCGCAACACGTGGGCTTTCGGAGCTGCCTTGGTTGACGCGGCGCCGCGTGGATAAGTAGGAAATTAGGGTATTTTTGAATTATTTAAATGCCCTGAACTTCAAAAATTTATATCTTTGTATAAAAAAATCACAAAAATAAAATAAAAATACACTCTTGCTCAGTGAACAGAGGAGAACAATGAGAAAAGAAATCAAGTTAATTGGATGAGTATTTTATTTTTAATAATTTATTTACTGTTTTCAATGTTTTGATTCTCCATTTGCATAGATAATTCACCATGGCATGAGACCATAGGGCTTTTGAAGCCTCTGATCTTGGGAACATTTCTTGAATTTTTCAAGGTCAAAGACCATCTCTGTGAAGAGTTATTGATTTTTCAAGTTCATGTCACTATTTTAGGTATTTTAATTCTAATAATTAGCATGTTGTAAAATAAATTCTAGGAAAATTTGGTGATGTTTCTTAGGACCAGAGGACCCTACAAAAAATATATTTTGAGTTAATTCATTCATGATAACCTTAATTGGCCTAAACCCCTAAAATTGAATTTGAATTAATTAGGGTTAACCACACATCAAATTGACTTGAAAACAATTCTCCATTACTCTTTAGGGTCAGAGGAACCTCAAATAAAATTTTGTGATCAATTGGACTTGATTAACCCCACCAAATGGATCGATTAAGCCTCATAAGTAAAATGGAACTTTAAAAATTCATAACTCCAAAAATACTTTTCAAAAATTTACAAAAATAGTTTTGGAGCTTCTCTGATATTAGGGGAGTTCAGGAAAATTAAAATTGAAATTTTAAAAAAAGTTGATTTTTAACAATATTTTAATATTTTAATAATTAAAAAAATAATAAAAATCATAAAAATATTAAAAATTATAAAAATGTCACATTTTGACTCCTAATCACTTAGGAACAAATCGAATATTTTTCCTAAGTCCCTAGGATAAGATATTGAATTTTAAAGGCTTAATGTAATTTTTTAATATTAAAAATGAATTTTCAACCCTCTTCACTATAATAATTCTAGTAAATCAAGGAAAAATCAGAAAATTAGAAAATTTATTTCCTTGGACTCCTTGAGGTCAGAGGGATTTAAGAAAAATATAAAATCTATTTTTCAACTTTCATTTTATTTTAAAATTAATTAATTATCTAAAAGTCAAAATAATTATAATAAATAAAATATAATTCAAAAAATCACAAAAATAGGTCCAGGTGGTCCTCTGGTCATTAGGAACATCCCATAATTTTTTTAAGGACAGAAACCTTTCCTTGGTCATGTTGTTGAATTTTCTTTGAAAACTCCTATTTTCTACTAAAAATAATTATATAAATAAATTAAATTCAGAAAAATCACATTCTCTCCTCTAATGTCTTAATTGAATGTGAGTGAGGTGACATAAAAATTTCAAATTCATTTAAGCTCAATTTAGTGAGTTATGAAATAAATAAGCTTAAAAGGGCATAAAGGTAATTAAAAAATTTTAACCCTTAATTAAAACTTTAGGTTTAATCAAAATGGAGGGTAAAATATTTGATTTTAACTTTCTCTTGGATGATTGAAACTTAGGGAAATTAAAAGGGTAGAAACCCATTAAACACTTTGAAATTATCAAAATGAAACTCTAATTAATTAAATAATTTAAAATTTGGAAAGAATATATTTAAAATTTTGATTATTAAAATAGGGATATTATTAAGAGGATATTTATTCTTTAATTTAAAAATCCCTAAAAAAATCACTTCAATAATATTTAGTTCTTAGTTAAAAATTAAAATAATAATCCAAATTAAATAAATTAAAAATTAAAAGAAGATAACCCTTAAATGAATTAATGCTTAAAATGTTAAACGGTCCAATAATAAAAATCAAATTTAAAATCTTGGAGTTAAATTAAATTAAATTAAATTAAGTCAAGTCAAAGTTTAAGCTAGATTAAATTAACACCTTAACAATTAAATTAAATTAAATTTAAAATATTGAAACTAAAATTAAATTAAATTAAAATTAAATTATATTAAATTAAATTTATTTAAATTAAATTAAAATTAAATTAAATATAATTAAATTAAAATTAAATTAAAATTAAATTAAATTAAATTAAATTAAAATAAAATAAAATTAAATTAAATTAAATTAAATTAAATTAAAATCAAATTGAATTAAATTAAATTAAAATCATTTAACAACAAACCTAAATGAAATCATTAAGAGTTAAATCAAAACATACCAATAATTTCAACACCTCTTTTTATCTAAGTAAATTTAAAACATGAACATCAATTTGAAATACTAATATAATTGAAAATGTAAAGATTTAAATTAAATCTAAAATAATTTCAACACTATTCCAAACTTAAAATTATTAATTAAAACCTCATAATTAAATTAAAACACTTTAAATCATTAACTCAAACTTTAAATTAAGAATGATTAAAAATCTCGATAAACCAACTTGCCCTTAAAGGCTTTAATTATTATAACTCTTAAATACAGTATTAAGTGAAATGTCACTTCATTCATCGGGTAATCAAATACCCAAGTTCACTGAGCAAAAGACAAAGTTTAATTAAACTATTGGATGATTAATTCATATGTGCAACTAAATTTACTTGGACTCAAAATAATCCCAGAAGTATTGAAAAGATGTTTAGGACTCATCCTAAGCACTTCCTCAATATGACGGGATGTTTTAGAAGAACAACTGAATTTAATTGTCCTTTGATGAAGAAAATCATCCTTAAACCAAACCAAGAACCTAGACGTCATAAGAGATGACTAGTTATAGGATTAGGAATTTGGTAGACAACCAAAACCCTTCCCTTAGCTTTACCGAGGTATCTGTTGAAATATTTAAATGCCTTAACGTATGTTTTAAGTGCAGCTTGGGATGACGGGAAGACCCTCCAGGTACACTTTTATTTTATAGTAATTTACTTATATGCACTGTACTTTACTTTTCTTGCATGATAAACAAGACTGTTGCATGAAAACCAAAACCTTTAGGATAGTCCCAAAACTGAAATCAAAACTAAATTAAAAGTCATTGCAAGATAAAATTCACCGCCACAACATTCCAAAATATAAAGCAACTCAAAATTTAATCACAAACAGAACAACAAAACTACAACTACAACTAAACTAAAACGTCTCATTGAATGATCGGGAATACCTCGGATGATGTAACCCATGTGTTGCTAACGGGATTTCACACGGTCTAAATGAAAGTGTGGAACTCATTCAGTTGAGTTTAGCAAATTCATCTGGACTAAGTGAATTCGATGAAAATAACGGTGCTGGAAGACGTAACCGTGGATCTTAATCGGTTCCGTTTAAACAACTTTAAGATTTGTTTTAATTAAAATATTAAAAATATCTGGATTTTAAGATTTCTAAACCAAAACACTTTTCTCATCTATTGATTTTCACATTCTACAACTAAACCTCTGCAACAACAAGGAGCTCGGAGCATGGTGGGCAGCACGGTCATCGTCATCAGCGAAACTTGAATCTACTTCAGCAAAACCTTTCCTAGTTTTAAACAACAAAGCCATAGGATTTCGAGGTAGTTTGCTTAGTGCAACAAAAACCCTCAACTCTTCGTTAGGCATTTGCATGATCATGTCATGTAAATTAAGCCCTAACCGGTCTCAGGACTCCGAGTTAGTCGTCTGGTATGACATAAACCCTCACATCTTCGAGGCTATTTGCATGATTATATCATAGAAATATAAGTCCTGATTAATTAAAATTGGCAGGATTGCAATATCAAATAAAATTCCTAACTCGAAGCCAAACCATAGGATAGTTTGGGAAGTTGCTAAGATTCTTCTTGGATCCTCAACTTCTCCTACTTCTCTTCCTTTGGACTCCTGAAATAATTCCCATCATTTAAGATGTAATTAACTATAGGGGCTTGCCCTTATAGGAAACTTTAAGAACCCAGGTAATATAAACCATGCTTAATTTCTTTGTATTAAGTAGGGGAACATGTCGGCTTATAAAATTGGTTCGCAGACCAAACGGATGTCACAAATCTTCTAGTTTATTTAACTGAGCCCCATCATCAAGCAGTGTGTCTATTTTTCGGGATAGATATGCGGTTTGTGGTGCGGTGCTCGTTTATATAAGCTAGTTGGGATGTGAGATCGGTTTAATTTCATATCTTCCAATTTTCAAGCTTAAAATTATTTTCAAAAATGAAATGCTACTTTCCAAATTATATATATTTAAATTAAATTTAAAATTTAAATTTTGCCGACAATTTCTATAGGCGACCCCTTTTCAAAAATACAACACTCAACCTAAAAATATGCCTATAGATAAGAGAAAGGGGTTACAATGGGGGGGCACGTTTTTTTGAAGAAATGGACCCCTATTTATAGGCTTCAAGGGTTGCCTTGAGGCACCTCTTCAAAACATGTCCACATTCAAT
>JAKZJZ010001936.1:0-22542 GCA_022702705.1 Papilionanthe hookeriana x Papilionanthe teres
TATCTTTCTCACTTTTTCTCTCTCTTACGTTACCCTTATTCTCTTTTCTTTAACTCTATCCCTTGCTCTCCCTAGCTCTTCCTACCTGCCATTCTCTCCCCCAATTCCTCTATTGCTTCCATCCCTCCCAATGTTTGAATGGAGAGAGAAAGGGAGAGATTGTGTGTGAGAAGAGGAAGAAAAGAGGAAAGGACAAAGAGAAAGGAGAGAAAGAGAAATAGAAGAGAAAACATTAGAGAAAAGTGAGCAATAATAGAGAAAGAGAGAAAATAAATAGTGAGAAAGAGAGAGGAAGGGAGCAAAGTAGGAAAAGAGAGCGAGAGAGATAATGGGAGAGAAGGAGAGTGAGGGAAAATAGAGAAAGAGAGAGATTAAGTAAATGACAGAGAATGAGAGAGAGCAATGAGGAGTGAGAAGAGAAAGAGGGAGAGCTAGGGAGGGCAAGTGGAAAGAACCTGATAGAGAGGGGGAAGGGAGGGAAGTGAGATAAAAAGAGAAAGAGAGAGCGGGGGTAGAGGAAGAGGAGTGAGAAGAGTAAGGGAGAATAGAGAGTGAGAGCAACAGAAAGAGGAAGAGAGAATAGAGATTGTGAAAGAGATAAAGAGAGGGAGTAAGAGTGAGAGTGAAGCTAAAGAAAGAGAGTGAGGGAAGAGAGAGTAAGAGGAAAGTGAGCAAGAGAATGATAGATAGAGCAAGAGAGAGAAAGAGGAAGAGAGAAAGGACGAGAGAGAGCAATAGAGAAAGATAGAGAGAGAAGGGATTGAGATTAAGAGTGAGAGTGAAATTAAGAGAGTGAGGGAGCCAAGAAGGGAGACAAAAAGAGAAACAACAGAGAAATAATAGAGTGAGGTAAGAGAGGGAAATAGAGAGATAAAGAACAAAATAAGGGAGCGAGGGGAAGTAATAAACTAAGAGAGAAAGTAAAGAGATAGAGAATGAGAGGAAGGTAGAGAGAGATTGAGTGATGGATATAGGGAGACAAAGAGAGAGAAAAGAGAGGAAGAAAGTAATGAGCGAGAGAGAGAAACATGATGTAGAGTGAGAAGCATAGTGAGAAAGAAGAGAGAACAACATAAGTGAGAGTTGGTGAGAGAGAGTGAAAATGGAGTGAGAGAGTGTGAACATGGAGTGAGAAGGAGGGAGAGAGGGAGTAAGAGTGGTGTGAAACTGAAGAGAGAGAAAGAGGGAACGAGAATGGGAGTGAGTGTGAGAGATAAATAGAGAGAAGAGAGTGCGACCGAATAGAGAACATGAGAGGGAGAGAGGGAGCATGTGAGAGGGAGCAATAAAGAGTGAGACAACGAGAGTGGAAGAGAGTGAGGGATCAAGGGAGGATCGAAAATGAGAAAAAGAAGAGACAGTGATAGAGAGAGAGAGATAAAGAGAGATGGAATAGAGAATACGAGAGATGGTGGTAGTGATGGAGAAAGAGTCACAAAGAGAGGAAGTGAGAGGGTTTAAATAGAGAATAGGAAAGAGAAAGTGAGAGAGAAGAGAGGCTTTGGGAAAATTGCGTAAGAGTGAGAAATAGAAAGAGGGGAAAAATAAGAGAGAGAGGGAGTGAGGGAGGGATACAGAGAGGGAGATAGGGAGCAAGAGGGAGGGAGGGAGAGAAGAGAGAGAAAGAGAGAGGGAGGCTTGGAAGCAAGAGAAAGGGGAGAGAAAGTAGAGGATCGAATGAGAGAAAAGTAAGAGGAAAGAGAAAAGAGCAATAAAGGAGAGTGTAAAAGAGAGTATAATATAGAAAAGGGAGTAGAGAGTGAGAAAAAGAGAGAGAAGGAGAGATAATAATAATAGATAAGAGGATAGAGAATGAAGTGAGAAAGATGGAGGAAGGGAAAGAGAGGATAGAGTTAGCGAGAAAGAACAATATAATAAAATAGTAAGATAGAGAGTAAGAAGTGGAGCTAAAGTGGGTGAGAGGGAGATAGATTGAGAGAGAGTGAGAGAGCGTATGAGTGTGTGAGAAGGGGAGAGAAAAGTGAACTATATAAGGGAGACCAAGAGAAGGCATGATAGATAAAGAGGGACAGGAGAGTAAAGAAGATATTAGGAGGGTGCGACGGTCGAGGAGTGTGACCGAGGTGGGAGGAAGAGATGAGAGAGATAGAGAGTGACAGATGGAGAGAGAGAAAGGGAGGGATCAAGAAATATATATCGGTGGAGAGTGCGATAGTGTAAACAAGAGTATGGAAAAGAGATTGAGGACTCTGAGAGATAGAGGAGACAGAGAGAGAGAGAGAGAGAGAGAGAAGTATGAGAAATAATGAGAGCGAAGAGACAGGGATTAGTAGACATAAAAATTGGAGAGAGAGAGATTTTGTGTGTCTGTGTGAGGACGAGGGTTGAGAGAGAAACTTAAGAGAAAGAGTTAGAGAAATGAGCAATAAAAGAGAAAAAAAGATAGAACAAATAGTGAAAATGAGAGAGAAAGGGAGCGGAAGGAAGTTAGAGTGAGAGAGATATAGGGTGAGAAGGAGAATGTGGGAAGATAGAGAAAGAGATAGTGAGTAAGAGAGAGAGGGAGGGAGAATAAGAGATTGAGAGAGAGAATGAGGAGATGGAGAGAGGAAGAGCCAAGAATGGCAAGTGGGAGAGAGTGTAAGAGAGAGAAATGAAGTTGGGAAGTGAGAGAAATAGAGAAAGAGGGCTGGGGATAGAGGAAGAAAATGACTGAGAAGAGTAAGAGAAATTTTGAAAGAAAATAAACAGTGTGAGCGAATTGTAATAGAAACTAGAAGAGAGAATAAATGGTGTGAAAGAGATAAAGAGAGGGAGTATGAGTGATAGTGATGCTAAAGAGAGTGGGTGAAGGATTAATAAAAGAGGAGTAAGAGAGGGAATGATAGATGGAGCAAAAAAAGAGTTAGGGGAAAGTGAGAGAGAGAGAAAAAGAGTGAGAAAGGGAGAGAGAGTGTGTGAGAGAAAGAAAGAGGGAGGCGACTTAGGGAGTAACAGTGAGAGTGAAATTGAAGAAAGTGAAGGAACAAGGAAGTGAGAGAGAGGCAAAGCGAGAGATAAATAGAGAAAGAACGTAGAGGGAAAGATAGAGGGAGCTATAGACAAAAATAGTGAAATAAAGTGGGAGGAAAGGAGAGGAAGTAAAAAACAATGAAAGAGAAGAGGGTGAGAGAGAGAAGAGAGAGAATGAGTTGAAGGGATAGAGAGTTAGAGAGAAAGATATATGAAGATAAAGGTTAAGACTAATGATAAAGAAAAGAAAGAGAGTGAAGAGAGAGAGAGAGAGAGAGAGAGAGAGAGATAATAGAAAGTTAAAGCCATAGTGAGGGGGCGAGTGAGAAAGAGAGAGATAGATGGCAAGAGTAAGTGATAGAGTGAGAAAGGGGGAGATAGAGGGATTGAAGTGAGATTGAAGAGAGAAAGAGGGAGTGAGAGAGGGAGAGAGAGCAAGAAGATTTAAGAGACAGAGATAGGAAGCAAGAGAGAAAAAGCAAGAGAATAACTATGTAGAAGAGAAGAAGAGAGGGAGATTGAGAGGAAGAGAGGGAGAGCGATTGAGATAGAGAAAGTGGGTAGGGTAGCAGAGGAGAGAAGTGAGAGAAAGTATGAGAGAGACATTGAGAGAAAGGGAGAGGGAAACTAAGAGAGAGAAAAGAGAAAGCGAGAAAGAGGATATTAGAAAGATAGATAAAATGAGAGGGAGCAAGAGGGAGTGAATGAGTGCAAGAGGAGATAAAAAGAGGAGAAAAGGAGAGACAAAGAGAGGGAAGGATGGATTGCAAGAGGGAGGGATCGAGGAGGGAAGAGAAATGTATCAGATAAAATAAGAAATAATGTGATAGTTTTGAGGGGAGAGAGTAAGATGTGCGAGCAATTGAGAGAGAGCGTGTGAGGGAGGGAAAGTAAGAGAGAGAGTGGCAGATAGAGGGAGAGAAAGCGTGAGTAAAGAGATATAGAAAAAGGAGAAAAAGAGAGATAAAGAGAGGCCAAAAAAGAACAAACAAATAACAAAGAGAGATGAAATCAAGACTGAGAGAGCAGGAAAGGGAGTGAAGATAAGGATTGAAGAGTGAGTGGGAGGGAGAGAGAGTAAGATAGAAATAGAGAGAGAAGAGAGACTCAGGAAAGATAGAGCAGAAGATAGTGAGTGAGAGGCAGAGAGTGATATATAGAAAGATATGGAAAGAGAGAGAGGGCGAGAAGGAAGAGAGTGAGAGAAAGAGAAGGCACTCTCACTTCCTCTTTCCCTCCCTCGCTCCATCATCCCATCCCTTCCATTTCCATCTCTCTCACTCAATTTCTTCTTTCGCATGCATCTCACTTGCTATATATATCGAGACCTTTTTCTTCCTTCATTCTCCAGGTTATTCCTCTTTCTTCTATGACTATTTTTCTCCCTCTATCACCCACTCCTCCCAGTCTCTCGCCTCCCTCCCTCTCTCTCACATCCATCCCTCCTATTCAGACACATACACCCACAAACTCTCTCTTCTCTCTCTCTTGTCACTCTTTCTCCCTCTCTTTGCCTGCTCTCTCTTTATCACACTCTCTCCCTTCCTCTTTCTCTCCCTCAGGTCACTCTCTATCTTCATCCCTTGATCACTCTCCATCTTCCTCCCTCTATCTCTCCTTCCTCCCTCTCCTCTCTCCATGCCTCCTCTTCCCTCTCTCTCTCACCTCCTTTCATAGACTCTCTCCCTCTCTTTTTCGGTCTTTTTTGCTCTCTCTCTTGATCTTTCATTCACTCATTCTCTTGCTCTTCTTCTCTCACTCTCCCTCACTCACCTTTTCTTACTTTTTCTTCCTCACTCTCTTTTTCTTCTACTTCTATCTATTTCTCTTTGTCTCAATTCGTCACTCTTACATATCTCACACTTCCTTGTTCTATCGCGCTCACTCTCTATTCATTCTTTCTAGCTCCCTAGATCTCTCTTTCTCCTGATATGTTATCTGTCACTCTGACATCTTTCTTTCTTTATCACTATCCCCCACACACTCACTATCTGTCACACTATCTTTTCCCCTCTCTCTCTCTCTTGAATCTTTCAAGCTCTCTCTCCCTCTCACACTCCGTCTTTCTCTTTAATATCTTGCTCTCTCCCTTTATCTCCCCCGTTCTCACTCTATTCGTTATTGTTGCCCCCTGTCTCTTTCTATTTCACTATTTCTCTTTCTTACTATGTCCCTTACTTCAAATCTGTTTCTCTCTCTCACTCTCTGGCTCTCCCTCATTTATCTTTTCTCTCTTTACTCTTGCTCTCTATCTCTCTTTCTCTCCCACTATCCCTTTCTGATTATGTCTCTCACTCTCTAATATGTTCCTGCTCACTCTCTTGCTCTCACTTCCTCTCTTTTCAAGTGGAGATGGAGAGGAGTGAGAAAGGAAGAGAGAATAAAGAGTGGGATGGAGGGATCGAGGAGGAAAGAGAGATGCATGAAAGAAAATAAGAAATAATGAGATGAATATGTGGGGAGAGAGCAAGACGTGATAGCAATTGAGAGAGAGTATGTGAGGAAGGGAGAATGAGAGAGAGTGTGTGTGTGTGAGGGCGAGAGATAAATAGTGAGAGAGATAGAAGAAATGGCATGAGAGAGAGAGAAAGGGGCAAATGAGAGAAAAAAATAGTAAAGAGACATGCAATAGAGAGTGAGAGAGAGCAAGAGAGGGAGTGTAGATAGGGATTGAAGAGTGAGCAGAAGAGAGAGAGGGAGAGACGATAAGGCAGAAATACAAAGAGAAGATAAAGCAAAAGATAGAGTGAGAGGTAGAGAGGGAGATATAGAGGGAGATATGGAGAGAGACAGGGAATGAGGGAGAAAGAGAGAGACACTGAATTAGTGAATGAGGGGGAGAGGGAGAGAGGAAGAGGGTGATGGGTGGTTGGAGGAAAAGAGTTTGTAAAGTGATAAGTGACTGATGACATAGAGCAATAGAGAGTGTGTGAGAGAGAAACAGAGTGCAATAAAGAAAGAAAAAGAGAAGTGCAAGAGAGGCAGAGATGGAGAAAGAGAGAGATAGACTAAGGGAGTCAAAGGGATGGAAGATAGCGGGAGTGAGAGAGTAAATGAAGATATAGAGAGAGTATGAGAGAGAGGGAGAGACGGGGTATAGAATGAGATTTAGTGGGAGAGAGGGGGGATGAAGTGGATGAGAGCAAGAGGGAGAGAGGGGAAGCATGTGTGTGTGAGAGAAAGAAGGGCGAGAGAGGGAGAGAGGGGGAGGGAGGGAAGGAAGCAAGCGTGGGAGGGTGAGAGGGAGAGAAAGATTGTAAGGAGAGAGTGGAGAGAAAATAATAGACGAGAGAGGAAGTGAGAGAGAATGAATATGGAACGTGAAAGAAAGAGGGAATGAGGGAGTAAGAGTGAGAGTGAAACTGTGGAGAGAGGATGAGGGAGTGAGAAAGAAGCGTCTGAGAGATAAATAAAGAGAAGAGAGGGTGAGGGAAGAGAGAGCGAGAGAGAGGGAAAGAGTGGGTAAGCAAGAGAGCGGGAGATAAAAAGAGCAGGAGAAAGAGAGGGACGAAGGGAATAAAATCGGGTGGGAAAGCGAGAGAGAGGCGATGAGGGATAAAGGGAGCATCAAAAGAGAGTGATAGAAGATAGTGAGAGAGATAAAAAGCAGTGGTATAAAGTGTGAGATATAGGAGAAGAGAGGGAGTGCAAAAGAGAGATAGAAGGAGGTAGCAAGAGGGTTTTAAGATAGAGCAGAAAAGGGAAAGGAAGAGAGAGTGAATGAGAGAGAAAGTAAGAAGAAAGACTGAGAGAAGATCAAATAAGAGTAACTGAGTAAGGGGTTAAAAGTGAGGGAAAATAGGAGAATGTTGAGAGAGAGAGAGAGAGCAAGAGAGAGTGGGAGACTAATAAAGGGAGGGAGAGGGAGGGAGGGAGAAAGGAGAGAGAATGAGAGAGGAATGGATGAAAGCAAGAGAGAGTGTGTGGGATAGAGTGAGAGAATAACAAGAGAAAAGAGAGAAGAGAGAGCTACAAAGGAGAGTGTAAAAGAGGGTATACTATAGACAGAGAATAGTGAGTGAGAAAGAGAGAGAATGAGAGAAAATAATAGAGAAGGGGATAGAGAGAAGAGAGAAAAGTAGAGCAAGGGAGGGAGAGGAGACAATGAGAGAGAACAAAATGGTAATTGAGAGTGAGAAATTAAGCTAAAGAGGGTGAGTGGGAGAGAGATTGAGAGAGTTTGAGGGAGTGTAAGAGTGTTAGAGATGGAGAGAGAAGAGTTATCTACATGAAGACCTAGAAAGGGCACGGATGAGGGAGTGAGAATGATATAGAGAGAGTGTGAGAGCATAATGAGAACAATAGTGAGAGAGTGAAATAGATCTTGAGAGAAATAGGAAAAGAGAGTGAGGGAGAGAAGAGGATATTAGAAAGGGAAAGTGAGAGAGGAACAAGAGAGAAAAATGATATTAGGAGTGTGGGAAGGGAGAGAGAGTGATCGAGGGAGGGAGGAAGTGAAGAAAGAGATATAAAGTGAGGGAATGAAATAAAGAGTGAAGAAGGGATCAAGAGAGATATATAGGTGGAGAGGGAGAGAGTGAGGAAAAGAGTAATAAAAAGAGAGTGAGACATAGGGGAGATAGAGCAAGAGAAGGAGAGAGAGAAAGAAAGAGGGAGAGCGATTAACAATGTGGGAGAGAGTGAGATATGGAGAGAGAAAGAGAGAGGGAGGGAGGGAGTAAAAGTGGGAGGGGGAGAGAGGTAGAGACGTGTGAGAGAAGGTGATAAATACTGAGAGAGAGAAGAGGTGGAAAGAGTGAAAGAAAAAGAGAGAGGTGGGAGTAGAATCGAAAGAGAGAAGTTGGCAGAGAGGGAGAGAAAGAGAGTGAGGGATAGGGTGAGAGAAGGAGATTGAATAAAAGGCAAAATAAGAGAGATCAAAAGATTAAGAAATGAAGATATAATAGAGATTGAGAGAGAGAGCGTGCGTGGTAAAGAGAAATAAATAGAGAGATAAAGAGAGGCTATGAGAAAGATTGAAGAGAGAGCGGGAGCAAGAGAGGGAGAGAGAGTGTGGGAGAGAAATAGGGGGTGCTGGAAGATAGAGCAAGAGTGAGTGAGCGAGAAGGGAAAGAGAGGGAGAGCAAAAATATGGAGGATAAATAGTGTGAGAGAGGAGTTATAAAGGGAGAGAGGGAGAGAGTACGAGGGAGAGAGTGGGGGGAGAGAGAGAGATAGTGGAAAGCGTGATGGAGAGTAGGAGGGAGGGAGGGGTGACTATTTCTCACTCCATTCGCAAGTTTCTCCTTCTCTCTCTATCTTCATCTCATCATTTGCTCGCATCGATCTTTCTTGTTACACTCTTTTATCTCATGCTCTCATTATTCCTCTCACTTCTCTTTCATCTCGCTCTTTCTCTCCGTCCATCCCTCAATCTCTCTCTCTCTCTATTGCTTCCATCCCACCATCTCTTTTTCTCTCCTCTCCCTCGCTCCCTTTCTCCCTTACTCCTGCCCTCCCTCCCTCTTCTTCTCCATCATCCTCTCAATCTCCCTCTCCATCTCCCTCTCTCTCTTGCTCTCTCTCTCACGCCATTCTTTTATTCTCCCTTTCTCCTCTAACTCCCTTCCAACTCACCCCCTTCTCCCACTAAATCTCATTCTCTACCCCCTCTCTCCCTTACTCTCACTTTCTCTTTATATCTTCCATCACTCTCTCTTCTATCTCACCCTCTCTTCCTCTCTTACTCCCACTCTCTTCAATCTCTCTCACTCCCTCCCTCCATCTCTCTCTATCTGACTCTCTCCTTCTCTCACACTTTTCATTATTTTTGCTTTATCATTTCTTCTTTCTTTATTTCTCTCTCTCACACACACACTCTTGCTCTCATTTATCTCACTCTCATATCACTTTACTCACTCTTTCTCTCCAACCATCTCTCACTCTCTTCCTACCACCCTCTCCCCTACTTTCATTAATTCAGTCTCCCTCCATCGTCTTCTCGCTATCTCCATATCCCCAAGATATCTCACTCTCTCACTCTCACTCATTATCTTTTTCTCTTTCTTTCCTGTGTCTCTCTTCTCTCTATATTTGTTTCACCCTCTCTCCTTTGTTCCCTCCCGCTCACTCTTTAATCTCTATCTTCTCTCCCTCTCTTCCTCTCTCTCACTCTCTATTTCATCTCTCTTTATTGTTTTCTTTCTCTTTTTACCCATCTTTGTCTCTCTGTTTCTCTTTCTTCTATCACTCTCTCTTTTCTCTTTTTATTCACTATTTCTCTCCCTCTATCTCTACTATCCCTCTCACTCTTCTTCCCTTACACTCTCTCAGTTTCTTACATGCCTTGCTCTCTCCCTTCATATCCATGTAATTATTTCTTATTTTCTCTCATAGAACTCTCTTTCCCCCTCGAATTCTCCGTCTCATAATCCCACTTCCTTCTCTTCATCCTTTTCTCTTTAAATCTCATTCTCTACTCCCTCTCTCCATCTTTCTCACTCTCTTCCATCGCTCTCTTTTCTTTCATAGTCCCCCAACCTCGCTCACTCTCACTCTCTTCAATCTCTAACACACCTCTCTATCTCTTGATTTTTCACTCTCTTCCTCTCTCACTCTTTTCTTTATGCTTTACCACTTCACTTTCTCTATTTCTCTCTCTATCACACACACACTCTCACTCTCTCCATCTCTCACTCTTTGCTCTAAGTTTTATTCCTCTCCCCTCAATGAGAGAGGGAGTAAAGATAGGGATTGAAGAGTGAGGGCGAGGGAGAGAGGGACAGAGAGTAAGGCATAAATAGAGAGAAAAGAGAGATTCAAGGAAGATGGAGAAAAAGATAGTGAGTGAGAGGTGGAAAGAGGGAAATAATGAGGGAGATAAAGCGAGAGAGGGAGGGCGAGAGGGAGATTAAGAGAAAGAATTAAATAATGAAAGAGAGAGAGGGGGGAGGAAGAGAGTAAGAGATGGTTGGAGAGAAAGAGTGAGTAAAGTGATAAGAGAGCCGTAAAGAGTGTTTGTGAGAGAGAAAGAGAAAGAGTAAAGGAGAAAGAAAAAGTGATAAAGCATAAATAGAGAAAAGAGCGAGAGAGAGAGAGAGCGTGTGAGTAAGATATAGAGAGACATAGATGGAGGGAGTCAGATGGATGGAATATAGTGGGAGATAGAGGAAGAGAGAGTGAAGGAAGATATAGAGAGAGTGAGAGAGAGGGAGAGAGTGGGTAGATAACGAAATTTAGTGGGGGAGAGAGGGGGATGAATTTGACGAGAGATAGGGAGAGAGGGGGAGAGTGTCTATGAGAGAGAAAGAAGAGCGAGAGAGGGAGAGGGAGGGGAGGGAGAGGGAGAGGGAGAGGGAGGGAGAGGGAGAGAGAATGAGTGGGAGGTATAAAGTGAGGGAGAACGGGAGAATATATAGTGAGGAAGGGAGGAAGTAAGAGAGGGATAAAGGTAAGGAGAGGGAGGCAGGAAGAGAACTGAGAAAATAAGAGAGGGGGTGGAAGCAAGAGAGAGAGAGAGAGAGAGTGGGGGATAGAGCGAGAGAAAAGTAAAAGAAAAGAGAGAAGAGAGAACATCAAAGTAGAGTGTAAAAGAGAGTATAAGATAGAAAAAGAGAATAGAGAGTGAGAAAGAGAGTGATTGAGCATAAAAGAGAAGGGGATACAGAGAGAACATAGAAATATGAAGTAAGGGAGGGAAAGGAGAGAGTGAGAGAGAAAAAAACGGTAATAGAGGGTGAGAGAGCAAGAAATGGAGCTAAAGAAGGTGAGAGGGAGAGAGATTAAGAGAGAATGAGAGTGTATTAGTGTGTGAGATGGAGAGAGAAGAGTGAGCTACATAAGAGAGACCTAGAGAGGGCATGAAAGAGGAAGTGAGAATGATAGAGGGAGAGAGTGAGTGCATTAAAGAGCTAAAGAGAAGTTGGAAAAAAGAGTGAGGAGAGAAAAGGATATAAGGAAGGGAAAGAGAGAGAGGGACAAGAGAGACAAATGATACGAAGAGGATGGGAAGGGAGAGAGAGAGTATGAGCAAGGGTGGGGGAAGAGAAGAGAGATATTGAGAGCGAGAGAATGAAAGAGAGAGTGAGGGAGGGATCAAGAATGATATATACATAGAGAGGGAGAGAGTGAGAACAAGAGTAAGAAAAGGAGAGCGAGAGAAAGAGGAGACAGAGAGAGGGAGAAAGAGAGGGAGAGAGCGAGAGAAGTGTGAGAGAATGTGAGAAATAATGAGAAAGAAGAGAGAGGATTGAGAGAGATAAAAGTTAGAGAGAAAGAGTTTGTACGAGTGTGTGAGATGGAGAGAGAAGAGTGAGCTATATAAAAGAGACCAAGAGAGGGCAAATTCTAGTGAGTGAGAAGGATAGAGAGAGTCATACCAATAATACAAAAAAGTGAGAGAGTGTGAAAGAGATCTAGAGAGAAAAAGAAAAGAATGTGTGAGAGAGAAGAGGATATAAGAGACGGAAGAAGAGAGAGGGACAAGAGAGAAAAAAATATATGAATAGGGTGGGAAGGAACTGAGAGTATGAGGGAGGGAGGGAGGGAGGGATAGAAGAGAGAGATAGAGGGTGAGAGAATGAAAGAGAGAGTGAGGGAGGAAGAAGGATAAATATTTAGATGGAGAGGGATAGAGTTAGAACATGAGTAAAGGAAAGAGATTGAGAGATAAGTGTGACAGAGAGAGGAAGGGAGAAAGGGAGGGAGAGGGGGAGAGAGAAGTGTGAGAGAAAGTGAGAAGTAATGAGAGTGAGAAGAGAGAAGGATTGATAGAGAAAAAATTTAGATAGCGAGAGATAGTGTGTATGAGGAATAGGAGACAATAAGATTCAGCAAAGAGAGAAGAGCGAGTGACAGAAGAGAGAGCAAGAGAGAGAAAAGCAAGAGAGCGATAAATAAAGATAGAAAAGAGAGTTAGAGAGAGGTAGAGAGTTAGAAAGAGAGATAGAGAGAGGGATTTTAAGAGATTGAGGAGTGAAAGATTGAGAGAGAGAGAGAGAATGTGAGAGACAAATTGAGTGATAAAAAACTGAGCAAGGGAGAGATTGAGAGGGAGAGCAATGGAGATGAGTCAGAGAGATCAAGTGAGAGATTGAGAGAGATAGAGCAAGGGAGATGTAGCAGTAGAGGGAGAGAGTGAGAGTATATGTGAAAGAGAAAGTGGGGAGAGAGAAAGAAAGGAGTCATAAACAGGGAAAGAGGCAAGTGAGAGAGGAAGACAGAGAGTGGGGGATACTTAGAGAGAAAGGGTGAAATGAAAGAAAGTGAAATGAGAGAAATCAAAGCGAGCTTAGGAGGGAGAGAAAGAATGAGAAAAGAGAGGGACAAATTAAGAGTGAGAGTGATATAGAGATGAAGAGAGATACTGAGAGAGAAAGAGCAAGAGTGGAAGCAAGAGGAACAGAGAGTGTGTGTGTGAGTGAGAGTAATAGAGAAGAGAGTAATAGAAGATAGAACAATAAAGATAGAGAATAAATAGAGAAAAATTGAGAGAGGGAGAGAGTGAGAGAGAGGAGAGTGGGAGGAAAAAGTCAAGAAAGAAATGGAGAGCAAGGGAAGAGACAGTAAGATAGTGTAAGAAAGCGATCTAAAGAGATTGAGAGAGAAAAGTGAGTGATGGTATGAGGTTGATCCGGTGGGAGGATGTGCTGAAGAGAGCAAGGGGATAAAGAGAGAAAGAAGAGAAAGAGCGAGAGAGGAAGAGAGCGACATAATAGAGACCTATAGAGAGATGAAAGAGAGAGCAAGTGAGAGAGAACAATAAAGTCAAAGAGAAAGAGAGGGGGAGAGTGACAATTAATATGATACGTAGAGAAAAAGTGAATGAAAGAGAGAGTGATAAGAGAAGATATGAGAGAGAGGTAGGGAGGGACGAGGAAGGAATGCCAAAATGAGAGAAAGAAAGAGGGAGAGAAAGATGAGGAGGGAGGGAGTGTGAAAGATGGAGGGAAAGAAATGATAAAGAGAGAGGAAGAGAGGGGAAGGGAAGGAGAAAGAGAGAGGGAGGGATATGGGAGAGAAAGTGAAAGATGATTTGATAGAGAAAGAGAGGGAAAGGGAGGAACAGATGGGGGAGAGAGAAACCGAGCACGTCTATGAGAAAGAAGTAGGAAGAGGAGGGATGAAGAGAGGAGAGAGAGGGAGCTGAGAGAATACGAGGGAGAGGGAGAAGATGAAGAGTGATGAAGGAAGAGAGAGGAAGGGAGAGAGTGTGATAGAGAGAGTGGGTGAGGAGAGGGAAAAAGAATGAGAAGGAGAAAGAGAGAGAGAGAGAAGAGAGAAAAAAGTTATTAGGAAGGTGAGAAGGGAGAAAGTGTGAGTGACCGAAGGAAGAAGGGAAGAAGATAGAGAGCAAGAGAATGAAGAGAGAATGAGGGAGGGATCAAGAGAGATATATTGATAGAGAGGGAGAGAGTGAGAACAAGACTAAGGAAAAGAGAGTGATAGATTAAGGAGACAGAGAGAGTAACAGAGAGAGGGAGAGAAAGTGAGAGAGAGAACTGTGAGAGAATGTGAGAAATAATGATTGAGAAGAGAGAGGAATTCAGAGAGATAAAAGTTGGAGAAGAAGAGAGGGGGTGTGTGAGGGATAGGGGATAGAATGATTGTGCAAGGAGAGAGATTATGTGTGTGTGTGAGAGAAAGAGAGATTGAGGAAAAAACATTTGAAAAAGAGTCAGAGAATTGTGAGCTCGAGCGAATGAAAGAGAGAGTGAGGTCTTGTCACTCTCTCTCCCATTCACTCTCTCACTTTCTTTTTCTTACATTCTTTATAAACCCTCTCACATCCTTCTTTCCATCTCCCTCACTACCTCCATATTTGTTTTACTCTTTATCTATCTCTCATTGTCTCTTATGTCTCTCACTTTTGACCCTCCCATTATCCCTCACTACCTCTCCCTTGCTCTCCCTCCCTCTCACTCCCTTAAACTCTCTCTCATTCCTTTTCTTTCTCTTTCTTGCTCCCCCCTCTCACTCACTTGATGTCTTCGTCTCTCACGCTCTCTATTCATTCACACTTGCTCCTCTCTATTTATCTCTCATACGCTTTCCATTTCTCCCTCCCCCATTCTCTCTCCTCATTTTCACTCTCACTCTTACCCCCTCTCTCCCTCACTCTTTCTAGCTCTATGTTCGCTCTCTCACTCACTCTCACTTATTTTGCTCTCTCTTCTCTCTAAATCTTTTTCTCCTTCTCTTCCCTCTCTCTTACCTCCTTCCTTCACCCCTCTCTCGCCCTTTCTCAGTCTCTCCTTTTCTCCCTCAAATACACTATCACTCTCCCCTTCTCACATTCTTTTTGTTCATTCCCGGACTCCCTCTAGAAAATCTCATTCTCTACCCCTCCTTCCCTCTCTATCACTCTCTCTATATTTTCCCTCACTCTATCATCTCTCTCTATTTGTCTCTCACACTATCTCCCTTTCTCAATTCCTCTTTCTCTCTCTTCAGTTTCACTCTCACTCTTACTCCCTCTCTCCCTCACTCTTTCTGACAACTCTATGCTCACTCTCTCTCAACAACTTACATTTATGTTGCTCTCTCTCTTCTCTCCCCCTCTCATTCCTTCTCTCGCTCTTCATTTGTCTCTTGCTTCCTTCTCTCCCTCCCACTCTCTTCCTCTTTCAGTCTCTCTTTCTCTCTCTCAAACACACTATCTCCCTCCCCCTCTCACACTGTTTCACTTCATTCCCACTCACTTTCCCATAAAATCATAATCTCTACTATCTCTCGCTCACTCTCTTAATATCTTGGCTCGCTCTCTCTTCTCTCCCACTCTCGTTTCCCCTCACTCATACTTTCAACTATCTCACTCCCACCCACTTTCTTTCTCTTTCTCACTCTCTCCCTCTTTGTTTTTCTCTATTTATCACTTTTTATTTCGCTTTCTCCATCTCTTTCTCTCTTTCTATCTCGTACACACTCTCTATTGCTCTCTTCTATATCTCCCTCCTATCTCTTTACTCAATCTTTCTCTCCAACCATCGCTCAGTCCCTCTACCATCCACTATCTCCCTCTATCTTACTCCCTCTCTATCTCTTTCAACATCCATCCATCTCTCTCTATATTCCTCCCTTTATCCCCCTCTCTACCTTTCAATAGCCATCTTTTACTCTATCTTTCCTGATTATCACTTCTGTCTCTTTTTCCCTTTCTCCCTCTAGTTCTCTCTTTAATTTCTATACTCCCTCCCTCTATCCCTCTGTTTCTAGTTCACTCTCTTTTGCTCACTCTCTCACTCTATTTCATCTCCCTTTAGCGTTTCTTGCTCTCTCTTTCCCTCTCTACGTCGTATCTTACTTTTTGATCTACTAAATTCCTTTATCTCTCTTTAATCACTCATTCTCTCCCTCTATCCCCACACTCTCTTTTACTGTCCCTCCATCCCTCCCTCTGTCAATTACTCTCACATCTCACTCTCGCCCCTTTTCTCCATATCGTTATTTAATATTATCTCTCACACATCTCTCTCTTCTCCTTTGTCCCTCCCTCTTTCACTCTCTTTTTCCCTCTCTTTCTTCCCTCTCCTTATGTCCTCCTCTCTCTCTTCTCTTGCACTCACACAATCTCCCTTGCTCCCTTTTATCTTATCCATCACACTCTCATCACCCCTCTGTTGCTCTCTCTTCTATCACTTACTATTCTCTCTATTTATCTCTCCCTCTCCTACATACTTTCTCTCCTACTCTTATTATTTATCTCTCCCTCTCACTTCTCTCTACCTCAATCTCACTCCCTCTCTCTCTCCCTCTTCATCTCTTTCTCTCCTTCTCTCTTTCTCACTCACTCTCTTAATCTCGCTCCTTATCTCCATATTGCTCATTATTTTTTCCTCACCCTCTTCCCCTCTTCCTTTCTATCTCTCCCACTTCTATCTTGCTCTCTCTCCCTCTCTCATTCCCTCTCTCTTCACTCCCTCTCTCTTCAGTCCCTCTCTCTCCCTCTTTACTCTTTTCTCATGCTTTCCCTTACTCTTGCCCTCTATCTCTCTCTTTATCACTCTCTCCCTTTTTTACTATATCTCTCACTTTCAAATCTAATTCTATCTCTCTCACTCTCTTGCTCTCTCTTGCAATATTTCCTATATATTTTCTCTTGCCCTCTATCTCTCTCTTTTTCACTCTCTCCCTTTCTCACTATGTCTTTCACTCTCTGTTTTGTTTCTCTCTTGCTCTCTTTTCTCTCTTTACTCACTCTTTATCTCCCTATATCCATCACTTTATATCTCTACTTTCCTCTTATTCTTCATCGCTTCACTTTCTCGCCCCCTCTCTCTTATTTTTTATTACTACCCCTCCCTCCCTCCCACCATCCCTCCTTATTTCGCTCTTTGTTCCCTCGCTTCATCCCTCTCTTTCTCCCACTCTCCGTATCTCTCTAACTTTTTCTCCCTCTCTCCCTCACGCATTCTCTCCTCCTCTCACTCTCTCTCTTTCCGCACTCTCTTTACTTTATTTCTCTCTAACACTTCTCCCTTTCTAGCTCCCCCTCTCTCTTCAGTTTCAATCTCACTAATACTCCCTCACTCCCTCTCTCCTTCTTGGACCATGTTCAATCTCTCTTTGATTGCTTGCTCTGCTCTCTCCTCTCAATTTTTCTGTCCCTCTCCCCCCTATCGCTTGGTTCCGTCCCTCCCTCTCCCTTTCTCCCTTTCTCAATGTCCCTTTCTTTCTCTCACACACCTTCTCCCTCACTCTCACTTTCTCTCTATATCTTCCATCACACTCTCTTCTATCTCACCCACTCTTCCTCTCTTACTCCCACTCTCTTCATTCTCTCACTCCCTCTATCCATCTCTCTCTGTCTCTCTCTCCTTCTCTCACTCTTTTCTTTATCTTTGCTTTATCATTTATTCTTTCTCTATTTCTCTCTCTCAAACACACACTCTTGCTCTCTTTTATCATACTCTTTTATTACTTTTCTCACTCTTTCTCTCCAACCATCTCTCATTCTCTTCCTACCACCCTCTCCCCCTCTTTCATTAATTCAGTCTCACTCTCTCTATCGTCCTCTTGCCTTCCCGCTATCTCCATATCCCCTATATATCTTCCTCTCTCTCATTCTCACTCATTATCTTCTCCTCTTTCTTCCCTGAGTTTCTCTTCTCTCTATATTTGTCTCACCCTCTCTCCTTCGCTCCCTCCCGCTCACTCTTTAATCCATATCTTCACCCTCTCTTCCTCTCTCTCTCACTCTCTATTTCATCTCTTTTTACTGTTTTCTTTCTCTCTTTTCCCCTTTTTGTCTCTCTCTCTTTCTTTTTCTTCTATCACTCTCCCTTCTCTCTCTTTACTCACTCTCTCTCCTCTATCTCTCAGTTACTCTCTCCATCTTCCTCCCTCACACACTCTCTCAGTTTCTCTCACATCTTGCTCTCTCCCTTCATAACCATGTCATTATTTCTTATTTTCTCTCATAGACCTCTCTTTCTCCCTTAATCCCTCTGTCTTTCAATCCCACTTCCTTCTCTTTCTCGCTCTCTCTCTCTATCTTACTCCTCTCTCGCTCTTGTTGCACTCACTCATTCACTCCCTCTCCCTCCCTCTCATTTTCTCTTTCGCTCTCTCATTTTCCCTCTCTCTTGTTTTCTCTTCTCTAACTTAATATTTCTATCTCTCTCTCTCTCTTCCTCTCCCATTCTCTTGGTCTCTCTCTCAAACGTTCTCTCTCATTCTCTCCTTCCGGCTTCCCTCCCTTCCACTCTCTCTATTTCAGTATCTCTCCCACTCCATCTCCTTCTCTCCTTTCCTTCTCACTCATTCTCTTAATCTCCCTCCCAATCTCAATCTTGCTCACTATTTTTTGCTCTCCTATCTCTCTCTCCCCCTCTCACCTGTCTCTCCCCCTCTCTCACTCTTTCCCTCTATCTCTTCCTTTCTCACTCTCCCTTTATCTCGCCCTCTATCTCTCTCTCACTCTTTATTAAGTTTCTCTCTCCGGCTCTCTCTTGCTCTCTTTTCTCTCTCCTTACTCACTCTTTATCTCCCTATATCCATCACTCTGAATCTCTCTACCTTCCTCTCATTCTCTCTCTTCTCTCTCACCCCCTCTTCTCTCTCATTATTTATTACTTTTTCTTCTTCCTCCCTCTCACTCTCTTTATTTTTCTCTCTTTTTCTCTCTAGCTCCCTCTCTATTTTTCTCTCTACCTTCATCATTTTCTCTCTTTTTAGTCACTCTCTATTTCTTCTCTATTTCTTTCTCGCTTTGTCACTCTCTCCCTCTTCGCTCGCTCACTCTCTTTAATTTTACTCTCACTCTTAGTCCATCACTAACTTCTCTCCCTCTCTCCCTCACTCTCCCTCCCTAACTCTCTTTCTTTCTCCATCTATAATTCTCTCTCTTGTTCCTTTTCTCTTTCTCTCTTTTCACCCAATCTCTCTTTTCAGCTTCACTCTCTTTTCTTCTCCCTCTGTTTATCTCTTTCAGACTCTCTATTCTCACGCACACTTTCTATATCTATCTCGCTCACACTCTCTATCTCTTTTGCTTTATCTTCTTTGAGACTCTTTTCTCTCGTTATTTCTACCTTTCCCTCTCCTTCTCTGCCTCATTCTGCAATCCCTCTCTTACTCTCTCTCATGATCTCACACTCTCTCTCTATTTCATCTCAGTTTGTTGTTTATTTTCTCTCTTTCGCTCTTCTTTCTATCTCCCTCTCTTCCTCTCTTTACTCACTCCTTATATCCCTCTATATTCCTCTCTCCTCTCCTTCTCACTCATTTTCTTACTCTCCCACTCTGTCTCAATCCCATCCTCTTTCACTCTCTTTCTATCTCTCTTTCTCCCTATCTCTCTCTTCTCTCTCTCCTCTTACACTTACTCAATCTTCCTCCCTTTCTCTTATTTTCTCCATTGCTCTCTCCCATCCCCTCTCTCTTGCTCTATGTTCTCTCACTTTCTCTTCTCTCTATTTCTCTGTCATACTTTCTCTCCCTCGATCATCCATTCTCTCTCAATCTCTCCCACTTCTCACCCTCCCACCCTCTCTATCTCAATCTGTCTCCATCTCTCTCTTTCTCCCTCTCCATCTCCCTCTCTCCATCTCTTATTCTCACTCATTCTGTAAATCTCTCTCCATATATCAATCTTGCTCACTTTCTTTTCCTCTCACTCCCTCTTATTCAATCTCTCACTCTCTCTCCTAATCTCCCCTGTTCTAACTCTCTCCTTTACTCTTGTCGTCTCTCTCTCTATTTCTCACTCTCTCTCTTTCTTACTATGTCTCTTACTCTCAATTTTATTTTTCTCTCTTGCGCTTTTGCACTCTTTAGCTATCTTTTCTCTCTTTTTACTCTTGCCCTATATCTCTCTCTTTCTCCCTCTCTTTTCTCACTATTTCTTTCAATCTCTATTATGTTTCTCGCTCTCACTCTCTCGCTCTCTCACTCTCTTGCTCTCTCTTTATCTCACTCTATCATCCTCTCATTCTCTATCTCTTTTCTTTCTCACCCCTCTTCTCTCTTATTGTTTTTTGCTTCCCTTCCCTCTATGTTTATTTCACTCTATGTTTCTCTCTAGCTCGCTCTCTCTTGCCCTCACTTTCCTCACTCTATATTCTTTCTCCATCTCTCTTTCTCTCTTCCTGGCTCCCTCACTCTCTTCTCTCACTCTCTTTCACTCTTGCTATCTCTCACTCTTTCTCTCTTTTCTTCTTTCTCTATTGATCCCTTTCATTCTCCCACACTCATTCTCTTTATCGCTCTCTGTCTCTCCCATTATCTTTCTCACTCCCTCTTTCTTTCCCTCTATAGGTCTCCCTTATGTAGCTCACCCTTCTCTCTCCATCTCACACACACTCTCTCTCTCTCGAGATCTCACACACACTCATACACTTCACACACACACTCTCTGTCAATTCTCTCCCTCTCACCCTCTTAAGCTCTATTTCTCGATCTCTGTCTTGCTCTCTCTTACCATCTTGCTCTTTCTCTTGCACTCCATCCCCTCTCTCCATTGTTGCATCTTCTTTTCCTCTCTCTCTATCCCCATCTCTATTATTCTCTCCCTCGCTCTCTATCCCTCTCTCACTTTCTTGCACTCTACTCTCTTTTTCTATCTAATGCTCCTTTTTGTTATCTCTTCATTTTTTCTCTCTTTTCTCTTTCATCTCACTCGTTCTCTCCCCCTTTCCCCCACTCTCTCTCACTCTATTTCTTCTATCCCTCTTGCTATCTCCTTCTCTCTCTTCTCTCCCTCCCTCCCTCCCTCTCCTTCCCCAGCTCCCTCTCAGACATCCACTCATTCTCACTCTCTCTCTTGCATTCTCAATCTCGTCGTTATTCCATTCTCCCTTTCTCTTGACCTCTCACTCACTCTCTCTTACAAAACTTCCCTCAATCTCTCTTCTATCCTTATTTCCTTTTCACTCTCTATCACATTCTCTCTATTACTTTGTCTTTAATCAATCTCACTCCCCCCTCTATCTTTCTTTCTCACTCCCTTTCTTCCATCTCCCTCCCTCTATCTCATCCCCATCTCTATTACTCTCTTTTCCTCTCTCTGTAGAACTCTTTCATTATCCCACTCTAATTCTCTTTATCACTCTCTCTCCATCCTTCTAACTCCCATATCGTTGCTCTTCTAGGACTCTCTCACACATGCATACACTCTCTCACACATTCTCTCAATCTCTCTCCCTCTCACCCAGTTAAGCTCCAAACTACTCTCACTCTCTAGCCTCTCCCTCTATCCTTCACACACTCTCTCTCCTTCTCCAACTTTTATCTCTCTTAATCCCTATCTCATCTCTCTCTATTTCTCTCTCCCTCTCTCCCTTACCCTCTCTGTCTCCTCTATCTCTCACTCTTTCTTCCTCGCTCTTTTTCTCACTCTCCCCCTCTCTATTCATATATCTCTCTTGATCCTTCCCTCACTCTATCTTTCATTCTCTCGTGCTCACACTTCTCTAATTCTCTCTTATGTTTTTTCCTCACTCACTCTTCCTCACACATACACACAATCTATCTCTTTGCTTAGTCTTTCTCTCCCCTATCCCCCACATACCCTCTCTCTTGTTCTCTAACTTTTATCTCTCTTAATCCCTCTCTCTTCTCAATCATTATTTCTCACATTCTCACACTTCTCTCCTCACTTTGTCTCTCTCTCTCTCACCCTCCCTCTATGTCTCCTCTATCTCTCACTCTCCTTTCCATACTCTTGTTCTCACTCTCACCTCTCTATCAATATATCACTCTTGATCCCTCCCTAACTCTCCTTTCATTCTCTTGCTCTTTGTCTATACTCTTCCTCCCTCGCTCACACTCTCATTTCTCTAGGACTCCCTTATGTAGCTCACCCTTCAACTTTTATCTCACTCACACTCTCTCTCGAGCTCTCACATAGACTCATACACTCTCTCACACTCTCTCTCAATCTCTCCCCCTCTCACCCACATAAGCTCCATACTCCTCTCACCCTCTTGCCTCTGCCCCTATCTTTCACATGCACTCTCTCTCGCTCTTTAACTTTTACCTCTCTCAGTCCCACTCTTTTCTCTCATTTTTTTAACATTCTCACACACTTCTCTCTCTATTTCTCTCTCTTTCATTCGCTCGAGCTCACAGTTCTCTGACTTTTTCTCTTATATTTTTTCCTCAATCTCTCTTTCTCACACACACACATAATCTTTCTCTTTGCCCAATCATTCCCTCCCCTATCCCCCACACACCCCCTCTCTTCTTCTCCAACTTTTATCTCTCTGAATCCCTCTCTCTTCTCAATCATTATATCTCACATTCTCTCACAGTTCTCTCTCTCACTTTCTCTCCCTCTCTCTGTTACTCTCTCTATCTCCTTAATCTATCACTCTCTTTTCCTTAGTCTTGTTCTCACTCTCTCCATCTCTATCAATATATCTCTCTTGATCCCTCCCTCATTCTCTCTTCATTCTCTTGCTCTCTATCTCTCTTCCCTTCTTCCTTCCGTCACTCACACTTTCTCCCTTCTCACCTTCCTAATAACTTTTTTCTCTCTTCTCCCTCTCTCTCTTTCACTTTCTTAATCCTCTTCTCTCTGTCACTCTCTGTCTTTAATTCTCTCAAGATTTCTTTAACTCTCTAACTATTGTACTCTTTATAGCTATCCTCTCTCCCTATATCATTCTCACTCCCTCGTTCATGCCCTCTCTAGGTCTCATTTTTTCCCTCCCTGTCTCCCTCTCTGTCTCCCACTCTCTCATCATTCTCTTGTTCTTCCCCATTCTTTACCCCTCACTAACTTACTCTTGCTTGATCTTCCGAGAGCCTCTCTTCTTTCACTCCATCTCACTTCCTCTCTTTTCCCTCAATATCTCTTCCCTCACCCTTTTCTCTTCTTCTCTCTCAATCTAATTTCACTCTTACTCTTACTCACTCTCCTTCTCACCCTTATTTATCTTTCTCTCTCTCTCTTGGTCTCTCTCCCCCTCACTCAACCTCTCTATCTTCGACTCCCTCTTCTCTCGCTCTCTTCTCTTCCAATAACTCTCTCACTCTCTCACTCCTTATATCACTCCCTCTCTCCCCTCAACTTAGCTCCCATCTTCTCTCTGTCTCACTCTTTGTTATATCTCTATCACTTACTCCTCCCTCCTTCCCACTCTCACTTACATTTTCCTCTATCTCTCTCTCACTTTCTCTCCCTCTCTC